>JAODAL010014184.1:0-88359 GCA_025379985.1 Phyllomedusa bahiana
CTACCCCTGTGTCTTCCTCGTGTTTTGCCACCTCCAGAATGTCATTGTGCCACTGCCTGACCTCATACTGCTGTGGCTGCCGCCGTCACCTACACACTCTGTCACTAATGTTGCCACCTGAGCTCTCAGCTTGTTTCTTTCCAGCTTTCGCTGGCATAACTTTATCAGGCTACATTCCCGCTTGAGTTTTTTGGTCAGTTTTGTCCTCTTCAGTGCCCAGGGAATTTTATAGTGAAGCGATTCTAGGAGCGGCGGAAGTCATCTGCGTGTCATACTAAAACACAACATTGTATGAAGACCAAACCAAGCTCCCTCTGCATATTTAAGCATGACACAACGTTCTACAGCACCCTGCAGGCTCTGTGCAGCCTGGAAATAGCTGCTTTTTAACGCGATTCGTGCCGAAGTAATTCGGACCGAATTTATTTTTGTCGGAAATTTCGGCAAAGTGACCGAATTGAATTTTTGAGAAATTTGCCCATCTCTAGTTCTGCCACATCATGGCCCTTGCCTGCCCCCAATACCAGATGCCGAGCAGGCATTTCTTTTCCAGAAAAGCCGTCCCTGCCCTGGCCAGCCACGTGTCATCTAAAATTTCAAGTGCGTTGTCTGCATCTGTGTCCGGCAAAGTCCATCTGACCACCGACACATGGACTAGTAAGCACGGCCAAGGCCGCTATATCTCTGTGACAGCTCACTAGGTGAGCTGGGTGGATGTCTCTGGTGGTGACGGTGGCTCTCAGGCTCGGCGCACGCTCTTCAAAACCGCAGGGATGGTGCAGGGTTCTTTCCCCCAAGGTCCTCTGGTGGCATCACGTGCCCAGAGAAACCAGGCCTTGTTGAAATTAATCTGTCTTGGAGACCGTCCACACACAGGTCAGGAGCTGTGGACGGCTCTCCGCAACGAGACTGAGCGCTGGCTGGGTGACAAGAACCTTATGCCAGGCAAAGTGGTGTGCGATAACGGTCGAAATCTGCTGGCCGCCCTTAAGATTGGTAGGATGGAGCACATCCCTTGCCTGGCACATGTCAGGAACCTTGTCGTCCAGAAATTTCTAAAGCGCTACCCGGGTCTGGACTGCCTGCTGAGGAAGGCTCGAGGTCTGAGTTCGCACTTCAGCTGTTCGCACTCTTTCGGGGGGAAAGCCAGTGTACAAGACACCATTAGGAAATTTGCTTTCAAAAGAAATCGCTTTGATATACTTGTTTCTTGCTGAAGATTTGATACTGTGCCCAAAAGTTCATTGCTTCAGTTTTAGGGGGAAAGTCAGTGCACAAGACACTGTTAGGAAATCTGCTTTAAAAAGAAATTGTTTGCATATACTGGTTTCTTGTTGTAAATGTGATTGAGTGCCCAAGTTCATTGTTCCAGTTTTGGTGTCCCAGCTAGGTCTGAAGACACCGTTAGCAAATTTCCTATAGAAAGAAATCTCTTTAAAATAGTGGTTGCTTGGTGAAACTTTTACTGAGTGGCCAAAAGTTCATTTTTCCACTTTTGGAGTTACAGTCCTTGCATAAAAGAGCGTTACCAAATCTCCCATAGAAAAAAATCCATTTCAAATACTGTTTGCTTACTCCCATAGAAATAAAAGTATTTGAAATTGTGGTTGTTTGCTGTAAATTATTCTGTTTGAGGGAAAATTAATTGTTGCAGTTTTGGGGGTTCAGTAATTGTACAACACATGGTCTCCAAATCTCCTGTACAAGGAAATATATTTTAAATAGTGGTTGGCTGGTGAAATTATATTGAGTGGAGAAAAGTTCATTTTTGGCAGTTTTGGGGGTGAAATACCTGTTAAATATACCGTGTGATATTGTCATACAGATATATATCCAGGAAATAGAGTTCTCTCTGGTGCTAAATCTTACTCAACTCCAAAAAGTGTAATTTTGCTAGATTTTAAGTCCACATAACGCTGAAATATACCAGTGCGTTATTGCGATCCACATATACAGTGGGCATAAAATAATTTAGTCAGCCACCAATTGTGCAAGTTCTCCCACTTAAAAAAGATGAGAGAGGCCTGTAATTGACATCATAGGTAGACCTGAACTATGAGAGACAAAATGAGAAAACAAATCCAGAAAATCACATTGTCTGATTTGTAAATAATTTATTTGCAAATTATGGTGGAAAATGAGCATTTGGTCAATAACAAAAGTTCATCTCAATATTTTGTTATATATCCTTTGTTGGCAATGACAGAGGTCAAACGTTTTCTGTAGGTCTTCACAAGGTTGGTACACATTGTTGCTGGTATGTTGGTCCATAAGTATTTGGTCAATAACAAAAGTTCTACATGTGATATATGTGGTTGCAGCAAGAACATTCTAACGAGGAAGATGGAGGTTCATCTGGCAGGGGCATAGTTATAGGGGGTGCAGCCATAGCAGTAGCTACAGGGCCTTGCATCCTGAGGGGGCCCAATAGCCCCTTTGGCACATAAGAAGACACCATTACTGGAAATGGCACATGGTAACTGGCAGGGGTGGCAATAGGGCAGTACTTCTTTCAGGATCCCTAATCAAAAAGGGGCCCACTGATATGTTAAAAATTAGGAACTAGTAATGGGTGGGGACCCCATTTGATTTGGCTGTATGGGGCCCTGAAGCGGTTAATTGATCACTGATTGCAGCCCTGGTAATGGGGGGGGGGAGCATTTCACCATTGGTGGCAGCGAGAACATGCCAATAGGGAATATGGAGGTTCTGGTTCGACAAGATTTGGCGGCAGTACCATTGGTGGCAGCAAGAACATGCCAATGAGGAACCTATATAGGTGATAAGAACCTGTAATTAACATCCAGAAGAGTCAACTGCATATAACTTAGTAAATAAAAGTTGCCTCTAAAAGTGACAGGAAAAAATTGAGAGACAAAAATACTAAATTCCTTTCAATGTCTAACTGAAAAGATGAGGAAAACAACTTCGCAAGCAGGGGCGTAGCTTTAGGAGGTGACGTGAACAGGATTAGACGGCAGTACCATAGGCAACGAGAACATGGCAGTGGGGAGCAAGTAGGTTCTGGTTCGACAATAGTAGGCAATGTAGAACTGCGAGGTTCCGGTTCGATAAGATTAGGTGGCAGTACCATTAGTGGCAGGAGGACCATGCCAATGGAAAACATTGAGGTTTAGGATAACAGGATTTAGTACATTTGGTGGTGGAGGCATTTTAAAAAATGAAGATTTGGAGGGCTACAAGGAGGATGAGTAAGAAATGTATGTAGTGCACATCAAGTTCATACAGGTGTATATTTCAAAATAAATTCAGCTGTAAGACTTGTAAATCTAGCTGTTGGCAGCAGTAGAATACAATTTGTCAAAGCAGCAGGCACAGGAACTACAGATATGAGATGTAGTGTAGTTTAAATGTGTATTTCACATTGTCAAGAGGATGTGCTACAGTTTACTGGTCAGTTACATCGGCAACCGGGGCAACAAAATGGTCAGAGATCCACACTTGATTCATTTTTATAAATGTCAAAGATCCACATTGTCTGGATAAATACATATTCATTGGTCAGTATTGATGAGCGATCAGTAAAAAAATCTAGATCGAGTCAATTGCCGATTTTAAAGAAAATCGTGTTGATTTTCGATCTTGATCTCGATCAATCGCCGATTACCATTAAAGACAATGGGAGAAGATGATCAGGTTAGTTTTACCGAAACAGCTGGAATTACCATGCAGAACGGTAAACTGGATACGTAGTACAACTTAGTGAACACAATTTGGCTCTATGAATCACAGAAAAAAAATTCACACGCTAAAATAATTCATTCTTTTCAATGGCTAACTGAAAATATGAGGACGGCGTAGCTATAGCAGGTACAGCACTAGCAGCTGCTATGGGGCCCCTTTGACATATAGGAAGACACTGGTATTTGAAATGGCACACGGTAACTTTTTGCACCAGGGCGAAAGAATATGTCATATATGTGGTGGCAGCAAGAACATCCAAACGGGGAACACGGAGGTTCAGCTGGCAGGGCCATAGTTATAGGGGGTGCAGTGGTAGCCAGGGCTGCCGTCAGTCATCTATTAACCATTTCAGGGCCCCATGCAGCTAAATCAAATGGGGCCCCCACCCATTACTATTTCCTATCCTATTTTTAACATATCACTGGGCCCCTTTTTGATTAGGGCCCCTGACAGGGCCCTTTTACAGTAGCCTGGCCCCAAAACCAGCAAAAATTACCTTATAGACACTCAGAATAAAATTAGCATGAAGTAATGAGTATTTGAAATAAGATTTTTTTTAATAGGACATTGACTGACACTTTCTTTTACAGCAGCATGACCCCAACACCAGCAAAAATACCCTTTTGGACACTCAAAATAAAATTTGCATGAAGAAATGCAGATGATTTACGGGGAGGCCCATATGATGCTGCAACACTGACAATTGGGCTGAAGCAGGGTGCGAATGACAGAAGTGTGAGCTAAGACCTCGAGCCTTCCTCAGGATACAGTCAAGTCCCGGGTAGCACTTGAGAAATTCCTGGCTATACGAGAGTGCTTTCCCCTCCATATAAAATTCAAAAAGCCTCACTTAGCACCATCACATCCTTATGCTTAAACAACAATGGAATATTTTGCAAAGGATATTGTCACATTATGCCATAAACTAGTCGGGAATGGGCTCAAGAAGCACCGTTTCCTTTCTATGAGTGTGAACGAAGTGAGCTTCTCTTGGAAATGCTGGTTGACGCTCCAATTCCACCCACGTGCCTTTCTCCTTGGTTTCCTTTTTCTTCCTCTCATTTTCCTTGACGCGCTGGAGGAAACTATCTCTGCTCTTGGAGTGGCGAATGTGCTCCACACAGACGTTGCTTCTTTTGGCAAGGATGATCTTCTCTTGATTTGCTTGTCGACAATGATACCCACAGCATGCTGTGCAATATTGTAGATCCCCTAGTCTTGCCATGATAGAATTTATGTGGCATGCCTTTTGCTATAGTGCCTATATCCTTAATGTACACAACGTCGCCCTTCTTGTAGATGCGCATGTATGTTGACAAAGGTACAACTCCATGTTTACGGAAGGGTCTGGAGAACATATGCTGGGTTCCACACCTTTTGCCTCTTGTGTTCGTTAATGGGGTCTTATGGAAGAATGGTGTCTTGTACACTGGGTGTCTCCCCAAAGCTACAGCAAGAAACTGAAAAGATGAGGCCTGCGTAACTACAGCAGTTACAGCGGTAGCAGCTGCTACAGGGTCCCTTTGACATGTAAGAAGACGTCGAATGGCACATGGTAACTGGCAGGTGCCCCCTATCACTTTTTTCACCAGGGGTCAAGAACATGTCATATATGTGGTTGCAGCAAGACCATCCCAATGGGGAAAATGGAGGTTCAGCTGGCAGGTCCGTAGTTATAGGGGGTTCCTATTTTTTAACATATCACTGGGCCCCTTTTTGATTACGGCTCCTGACAGGAGTACTGCCCTATTGGCACCCCTGGCACCCATTTTACAGTAGCCTGACCCCAAAACCAGCAAAAATCCCCTTTTAGACTCTCAGAATAAAATTAGCAAGAAGAAATCAGTATTTGGAATAGGATTTTTTTCAATACGACCTTTTCTATTGGTATCTTTTACAGTGGCCTGACTCCCAAACCAGCAAAATTTACCTTTTGAACACTCAGAATAAAATAAGCAAAAAGAAATGAATATTTGGAATAAGATTTTTTTCAATTGGATCTTTACTATTGGTGTCTTTTATAGTGGCCTGACCCCAAAACCAGCAAAAATGACCTTTTGGACACTCAGAATAAATTAGCAACAAAAAATGACTATTTTAAACAAGATTTTTTTGAAATAGGACATTGACTATTGCTGTCTTTTACACCCAGAAAAAAATTTGCAAGAAAAATTAGTATTTCAAATAATAATTTTTTTCAATATGACCTTTACTATTGCTATCTTTTACAGTGGCTTTACCTCAAAACCAGCAAAAAGTAACTAAATAAAATTTGCAAGAAGAAATTAGTTTTTGAAATAAGATTTTTTTTTCACTATCACCATTGATTTATTTTTTTTTTCAATGTGTAATGTGTATTTCACATTGTGAAGAAGACATACCACAGTTTACTAGTCATTGACATCGGCAACTGTGGTAACCGAATAGTCAGAGATCTACGCTTGATTCATCTTGATAAATGTCAAGCGATCCCCATTCTTGGGGGAAAGACGGATACATTTGTCAGTTATCATCCGGCCAGCTGTGCTAAGTGTTCGCTCCAAGATAACGCTGGCTGCCGGGCAGGATAAAACTTCTGCGGTGTGCCGAGCAAGCTCAGACCATTCATCCAGTTTGGACACCCCGAAGTAAATTGGCTCCGGACCAAGTCCAAAAACATTGGTGTTGAGCCACAGGTAATCATGTTCCATGATCTTAAGGCGGTCTCTGTGTGTCTGAATGTTGCCCTGCCTTACCGGCGTTTGTGAGGTGGTAAAAAACATGTCATCCAGTAGGCTTCTGCCACACTGCCTGCTGCTTCTGCTGTGACTTCTTGCCATTCTCCTGCTGGCACATTGCTGACGTTCCATCGTGACATTAGAACGTGAAGAAGACGCAACAGATGTCTCGAGTTGGTCAATGAGCACTGTCTCAAATTCCTGCATTCTACTGTCAATTTGTGTGGGTGGAAGGAAATTGCTGACTTTTGATTTGTAACGTGGATCAAGGAGGGTGGCCACCCAGTAACCGCTGATCATTTAGATTGCCTTGATGCATGGATCATGTTGCAGGAAATGGAGCATCCAAGCACTAATGTGTGAGATGTTGCCAGGACCTTCCAAGCCTCATAGTCGAGGGGCACTAAACAGATCTTCCTCCTCTTCCTTCTCCTACTGAAATCTGTGCCAACCTCTTACAAATGAAGGGAAATTAGTACCGTCGGTGTCCAGCCCTGCCTCTTTATCCTCCTGCACTTTCTCATCCTGAGCATCACCACAGCCATGGCTAGCCTCATGCGCTGTACTCTGTGAGCCGAAGTGCCATCCTGCACCAGCCCTGGACCTTAAACCACTGCCTAAAGAAGACCTATAAATTTGGGAAACAGTTGGCCTTCTACATCCGATGGTGAGTAAGGATCTGTGTCCGCCTCCTCCTCCATCACTGCTGGGACCTGCTGCCGCAGACTGTCTAACACTTGTTCCAGTAAAAATATTAACACAATGGTCATGCTGACAAGGGCATCTTCCTGACTGACCATGTTGGTGGTGCCTTCAAAACTGTGAAGGATGTTGCAGAGATCTTTCATCTGCCTCCACTTTCTATGGCTCAACACCCCGAGGTCTGCACCACTGCTCGTCAGGCCATGAGACCCTTTATACTGCATAATTGGCATTACACTGCTCCCACAATCGCTGGAGCATGTGGAGGGTGGAATTCCAGCGTGTTGCCATGTCAACAATGAGACGGTTAACTGACAAGCCCAGATCGCGCAGCAACGCTTCCAGTCGTGCCCAAGCAGGTTGCAAATGCCGGAAGCGTGAGCTAAGACCTCGAGCCTTCCTCAGCAGACAGTCAAGACCTGGGTAGCGCTTGAGAAATTTCTGCACAACCAGCTTCATGACGTGTGCATAAATCTACCGATCTTAAGGGCAGCAAGGAGATTTTTCCTGTGGTTGCACACCACCTTGTCTGGTGCAAGTTATTAGCACCCAGCCACTGGTCGGTCTCAGTGCGCAGAGCCGTCCACAGCTCTTGACCTGTCTGTTGACAGTCTCCAAGACACATTAATTTCAGAACGGCCTGGTTTCTCTTGGCAAGTGATACTACCCGTGGAGGTTGGGAATCTGGAACCGGCACCATCCCAGCAGTGTGGAAGAGTGTCCGCCGAGCCTGAGACCCACCATAATCACCAGAGACACTGTCATCCATCCAACTCACCCAGTGAGCAGTCACTGAGATGTAACGCCCTTGACCGTTCTTACTAATCCATGTGTCTGTTGTGAGATGGACTTTGGTGGACACAGATGCAGCCAACACGCTGGAGATTTTTACTGCCACATGACTGGCCAAGGCAGGGACAGCTTTTCTTGCAAAGAAATGCCTGCTCAGCACCTGATATTGAGGGCATGCCAAGGCCATGACATGGTGGAACCCATATGTGTCCACCAGGTGGAAAGGCAACATTTCCAAAGCCAAAAGCCTGGCAATGCCGACATTCAGGCTTTTTGCTTTTGGATGGTTGGGGTGAAAGCGTTTCTTATGCTCCCACACCTGATACACAGAAGGCTGGATACCAGACTGGCCGCTGTATGGCATGCAGGTCAAACTGGTGGAAGGTGAAGCTGTAGGCTGTGTCTCTGATGGTGGAGGTGCCCATCGTCCGACAGTGTCCAGGACTGGGATGGTGCTCTGCTGGCACATCAGCAGCAGAGGACCGCTTGGTCTTGGAAGTGGCAGAGGAGGAGGAGACAGAGGATGTCACAGTTGTTTGAAGCCCAGGACCTATGTGGTCTTTTTTCTCCAAGTGAGTTCTCAACATCAATTCATGCTTTAGATGCATGTGCCTGTTCATGTTCGTGGAGGTTAAACTCTTTAGATTCCTGTTTCTACTGGCGCGTTGATGGCAAATCCGGCATATGACGTCGGTCGGCGAATCTGATGCTTGATCGAAAAAGTCCCAGGCTTCCCAGGTCCTGGACCTCTTTGACAGTGAAAACCTAGTAACTGTATTTCCGCTGCCACCACTGACCATGGCTGGCGGATTAATGTCAGCGGACTTGTGCGACTGCCCTCTCCCTTTCTAAGGCCGGACCCGCACTGACACTACCCCATCACCCTCCTCCTCCACTGATGAGGCGCTCATAAGAGACTGCTGCTGAGAAGACCATGTTGGAACCGCAATGTCATTATCAACATCATCACTACAGGTGACTTCCTCGTCCTGACAGTCTACATCCTCAAGCTGCGGGCTAGAAGCCAAAAGCCCTGTGAGGCTTTGCTGACTGCTCGGGATTTCTGCCGACTGATCAGCTTCCTTCTCCTCCTCTGAGGGCATCAGTGATTGAGCATCACAGCAGACAAAATCATCCTCTTTGGCCTCTTGATCTTTTGAAATGCCTTCTGACCCCAACTGCAGTGCGTCATCAAAGAGCTCTTCAGAATGGGGATTATCGAGTGCAGTCTATCTATTGCGTGACATTTGGCCCATGTTTGCTTCAGTTTGGACTGATGATGATGATATTTGTGGGAACTGACCAAGTGATGACAGGCCTGACAGTCCTTCAACTGACGATGTGCTCGTTAGTGTGTTGTCCGGAACACTGGGAGGAGTGCTTTGTCCTGTACACCCCTCCTTACTCGCTTACCACCTCTAGTTCGCTCCATGTTCAAAAATAGAAATATTAAAAAGGTCAAGATTTGTTCACAGTCTCTTATTGAAGAACTCTACTCCAAAGACAGCAAATCAACAGTGTTGTTAAATGCCTATACTTTGCAACTGGCAAATAGGATTATGAACATAATTTTCTCTATGGAATATCTGTGAAATGGGGTCTTATGGAAGAACCCTTACAGCAAATCAACAGTGTTCTTAGATGTTTATTCTTTGCAACTGGCAAATAGGATTATAAACAGAATTTTTTTCTATGGAATATCTGTGAAATTGGGTCTTGTGGAAAAACCCTGACAGCAAATCAACAGTGTTCTTAAATGTCTATACTTTTCAAATGGCAAATTGGAGTCGAAATATAATTTTTTCTATGGAATATCTGTGAAATGGGGTCTTATGGAAGAACCATGACAGGAAATCGACAGTGTTCTTAAATGCCTATACTTTGCAAATGGCAAGTAGCCGTAGAAATAAGATTTTTTTTTAGATGGAATATCTGTTAGCGCTGTCTTTAGGAAGAACCCTGGCAGCAACAGTGTGACACGGAAGTCTTCTTGAATCGAAAAATGTAACTACAAGCAAATAGTATTAAAAAAGATTTAGTTCTTTGGAATATCTGTTAACACTGTCTTATGGAAGAACACTGGAAGCAACACTGCAACACTTGCATTTCTTTCTATGGCAGATTTGCTGAGGGTGCCTTCTGCAGTGGCTGGACCCCCAAACGGGAAAAATGAACTTTTGGGCACACTGAATAAAGATGGGAAAAATGCAGCCAGCTATAGAAAACTGTACAATATACAAAACCTATACAAAACTCCCTAACTATTGATGTGCATGATTCCCTAAGCTAGCTGCCCCCGTCCCAACTAATCTAACTAGCAGTTTTTCCTGTGTAAAATCGCTAGAAAATGGTGTTTCTGCCTGCTGACAAATAAGCACACAGAGGCAGCAGTGTGTTCAGTACAGAGAGTAAAGTCGAAATGGCATTCAATAGGAAATACAGTGACATACACATAAAACGGTCATGTGATTTTAGCAGCCAATGAGATCCCTACACCCTCAGTGGTGACGTTTTTGACCCCCTCTATGTCCTGCACTGATTGGATGGCGCCAAAAGTACAGGAAACAGCTTAAAGTCAAAGTGAAAAAAGGCACGGGGTGTCGATCGCAAGTCTCGATTGCGATTTTTTACTCGATTTTACCAAAAAAATCGGATCGAGATAGAGAAAACCTTAAAAATCTACCCGATTTTAACTTTTCTCAATAAAATCGCTCAACACTAGTGGTGAATGTGGTTATGATGTGGTGGCATTATATGGTCCTTGTATATTGTAGTTATTGATGATGTGGGTCTTGGTATACTAGTTTGGTGAGTAATGGTTTGATGGTATTAGTTAGTATATGGTAGTGTCATGTGGTGATATTGTTTGGCCTTTGTATATTGCTGTTATTAGTAATATTGGTTTCGATATATTGGTTTGGACAGTAAAAATATAATGGTATTAATCAATATTAGGTGTAGACATGCAGTAATTATGTGGCTGTATTAAACTGTTTAGTGAAAACTCCCAAAAAAGCAATAGCGTAATATTTTTTTTTCCATTTACCCCACAAATATTTTTCTGGGGTAGGAGGGAGAAAGGACATAGACACTTATCAGGCCTTGAAATTTCTGTTGGTGGCCCTGCTTGTATGTCCATGATTAATTACTTTCTCAGAGGCCACTGCTCGCATGTATAGCATGCAAAAATGTGTTTATTTAAAAGAAACATTTGTGATGATTTTTTTTTCTACGTTACCATTTTAAAAAGAATATAAAATTATGCAATTTTTCACTGCACAGGCTGATACTAGAAGTCTTTTCATTATAATCCTGACAGTATTACAATGAACAACAAAATCTGAATGACAGGATCCACCACTAAAATAGTTGATGGACACAACTCATATCCTTTCCTTCACCCAACCCCCAAACAGGCACCACTACACTATAAATACCTAGATTACTTTCCCATAGAAGTCAATAAACATTCTGAGCTATAAGTTCTTGCAGTCAATGTACCTGTCGTAAAGATTATCTCCAAAGAGAATAACTGTGCCCACAATCATGTACAGAAAATAGAATCAAAAAGTCTATAATTAGAAATTAAAAGCAGATTAGATAAGAGAATATGTATCTGCTTTTATTACCAAACAAGCTAGTTGATACATTCCCTCTAATGCTAAAAACACCTTGGCCATTAAGTAGTTAAACATGTTACAATATGTCATAACCTATTATTCTTTACATCCATGCTCAGTCCTTACCAATAGCTTGCACGGTCAAAGGAGGTTTAGATAAGCCAATTATCTCTATCTACTTTTGTAAGAAGATCGGAAAGGTCCTCTACTAACCAATGATATAGAATATCCATGGTTTATTGCATCATTAATTCCTTGGCTTCCTCACACCTTTCCCAGGTCTACTTATGCCTTGTCACATAATTATATTAATGGTACAAAATGAATGTGTAGTCCTTATTCATGAGGGTATCAACCTATGTCATAGAGAAGCTTTAATGAGCAGAAAATCACTAATTCCAGTTCAGAGTGAGTAGGTGAAATCTGACAGGTTCAATACCTTGGACATGCATTTCTTTAACTTAATTTGCTATTATAGAGATTATCAATAATATGTTAGCACCTGCACTGCACCTTCAACATGGTTAATAGTGTTGATTGGCATATGTAAGTTTGTAGTCTTGTACACAACAATAAAGTCTGCAAAATACCAAATACTTTGTATAGTTACATGAACAAATGATTGGCAAACTTGCATTTCATTCAAATATTTGTTTTAGAAACTGTCAGAACTGAAATATGTTGTGTCATTCACACAATCATATGATGATGACAATGCTAATAATATCAAATTAGATGATGAGCAGCCTTAAACAATAACTGACCCTCACAAACTCTCCCAGAATCTTTTGGTATATAATTTCTTAATGCTAACACCAGACACCACTGACCCTATCTGCACCTTATTATATCCCTAAAGATATCCCTTAGCTACAACTGACCATGACAAAACCGGATGACTCTAGGAAGATACAATCAAGACTGAGCAGAGCAAAAGGTAACCACTGACAATAACTAGATACACGAGAACACCAGAATGTAACACATAAACAAGGAGAAATGGAATGAAACACTGGCAAAACAAGGAATTTAATATTCAAGATTCTGAGTAACTTGGTACAAAATACATAGCAGGTTATTAGTCATAATCACACAGGAAAAATATAACCTTCATTATGATGCCAAGCAGGGAACTTTAATATGCGGCCTACATTTTATCAGATGGAGCCAGTTGCTGTTTTTAAAAAACCCAAGGCAAAATCAAAAAACCCTAAAAAATGAAGGACAAAACAGTACAAGATTTATGGATATTTTAACAAAAAACACTATTGTGAAGCTTACACTTACCTTATTATGTAGTTCAATATGACATACACTCTCTGCTAACCATATGGTGACAATGTTTCTCTCCCTGTCACTGTTGCTGTTGTGATCCTGTGTTGCTGTTGTAATCATATGTCCACCACCCACACAAGATTGGAATACAGTTCACAGGTGTCAGGATACGTTCGTCTGGGCAGCCTACCACCCATTTAATAAAACGCATGAACCTGTTGGGACACACCCTGGGAGAGAGTGTGCTGCTCCTGAGCCTGGAGTGACAGCTCTCAGGAACAATCAGAGGCCCAGATGTGCATCAATCAGCTGCGGTGGCTGTGTGCCGGGCAGATCTTTTAAAACTTCCTCAGTTCTCCAGGTTTGTGTCAAAGGTGTACCCTTGTGGTTTACCCAGTTGTCGCTTTTGTGTATTGTAGTCTTCCTGTAGTTTCTGACTCGGCCTATTTCAGACCTCTCTTGTTGTTCGATATTGTACTGCACACCGGGACTGTGTTTGGAACTGGCTTTGTCTCTGACCTTCCACTTGGATCTACGGATTCTTGGCTTATCCGTTACCGTACGTTTACCGACCTGGGGGGGGGGGGACTGATTGACTCTGCGTTTTCCGTTGACAGCCCTGCACATAAGCAGATAGGGGCTGTTGTTCCAGTTGGGGTCTGCCGCCTAGGGCAGCCACGCCAAATAAGCAGGGACAGTGGGCGGGTGGCAGGTCAGGGCCCACTGAACTCTCTGACGTGAAAATGGGTATAGCAATAAACACAATGGGAATGCTTCTTCTCAAGGGCTCTACGGGGATTATCGATTCGGCAGGGAACCAAGGTTAAGTAGGACTTAAAAGGGGTTGTCTCACTACATTGATTCATCTTATTCGTAATTTTTTCCTTGGTTTCACTTGAATTCAGGGGGGATTAGCCAGGCCTGTGAGCTTTAGTGACCAGCATGGCAGCCTATCAGGAGAGATCGAGTAGGTCTGTAGTGACATATGTTATGTATTTAACAGCACCTATTGAAAGTACTGCGCCATGGAATCATGGTGCTTATAAATTAAATAAAATTATGTAATAATAATAATAATAATAATAATAGTGACCTAAGGAGCTGATGCAGCCCAATTACTAGAGGGGATATCTAGGCATAGGTTGGGACATGTTAATGAACAAATATTGCAAGATGGCTTGGTTTTGCACGATCTTTTAACTTTAAAAGCAATCCTTCCTATTTAGACAACCTTTTAACATGAATCAGCGCCGGTGATAATAACATCAACGGTGCACTGGACTTTAAATTTAACTGCACTGTTTGGCGAGCGCGGTGTGATGAGTATGTGACAGAGCTGAGAGTGCGCCCATGGGCTCAAGATGCGGATTGTGCGGCCATTAGCTGCAGGCGTCGGGGGTCGTGTGTTGCACCGTTACATTACCCCCATTGAACCTCCCCGTTTCTAGGCCTTCAAGAATCTAACTAATAACCTGTCCAGGTTGTTGTATTCGGCTTCCAGGACTTTTTCAAGCCAAAATCCCTTACCCAAATTATGGCCAAGATATCCCTTTTCCAAAGAGATGAGGAAGTTACCTTTCATGAGAACTGGCTATGGATGCCGTTTTGCAAGGGGACATGGAAAGGAGTTCAGAATGAACATAGTGGCGAGGAGCCGGAATTTGTATTACCCAGGAAAACTGGGGATCCAGCTTGCAGTGGGGATTCTCAGGTGGACAATCTAGTATGGCGGGGTTCTTCTCTTCAAATTGCTTGAGCCTTCAAATTCTCATGCATAAAGCTTCACCCCCCCAGCGTGCACCTTACATCTCCCCCTCATCTCTGGTCTACCACCCTAGCGGTCTCTCGCTCGGAGATGAACCTTAGACTACATACCTCAGTCATACCCACACCCAAGACTTTTTTATGTGCGGCACCAGTACTCTGAACATGGTACTCGAGCAATCAGGGCACACTCATAACTAGAGATGGACGAGATTTCTCAAAAATATAAATTTCAGTTGACTTCGCGAATTTTCCGACAAAATTTGTTTCGGTCCGAATTGCTTGGACGAATCGCGTTAAAAAAAAACAGCTATTGCCAGGCTGCACAGAGCCTGCAGGTTGCGGGTAGAATGTTGTTTCCATGCTTAAATATGCGAGGGAGCTTGGTTTGGTTCTTCATACATGTTGAGTTTTTAGTATGACACGCATATGAATCTGCCGCCGCTCTTAGGAATCGTTTTCATATAAAAATTCCTGGGCACTTAAGGAGGGCAAAATGACCAAAAAACTGAAAGCGGGAATGGCCCTGAATAAAGTCATGGCGCGACAGCTCCGGAAAAAAAAAGATGAGGGCTCAGGTGGCAAAATCAGTGAAGAGTTGTGAGGTGGACGGTGACAGCCACAGCAGCATGATGTCAGAGAGTGGCACAATGAGATTCTGGAGGGTGGCAAAAAACAGGAGTAGGGCCCAGAGTGGCACAATGGACAGAGTGTGGAGGTTTACGCAGCCAGCCACAGCAGCAGCATGAGGTCAGGACAGTGGCACAATGACATTCTGGAGGGTGGCAAAAAACAGGAGTAGGCCACAGAGTGGCACATGACAGAGTTGTTCGTAGGTCTACGGCAGCAGCCACAAGCAGTCAGCATGAGGTCAGAACAGTGGCACAATGACAGAGGTGTGTAGGTCACGACAGCAGTCACGCAGCGCATGAGTCAGACAGTGGCCAATGACACAGTGTAGGAGGTAACGGCATCAACAGCGAGCATGAGTCAGAGAGTGGCACAATGACACAGTGTGGAGTTCACATAGCAACGTGTCGGCCCCGTCAATACATGGCCTTCTTCAAGCAAGCATTGAATACAGTGTGAATGTGCACATATATTAAGTGTTCTGATACAAGATCCTCCCCAATGCTGTTTAACCTATACGGTGAATAAATTAGAAGCAATTAAATTTGCACTTTGTGAAGAAACAAGAAGACAATCATAGTTAAAACAGTAATCCTGCATATACAAACAACCAATTAAAAACCTCTACTTTTCCTTACTATTGTGAGAGTCCCGCAGTGGATGCACATAATGGACAATTTCAATGTGTCTGGCGTGTCTCAAGAAGAACTGCGCCATGTCCGGAAGTCAGCCCGAGTGCCCGTTCAAATCCAGAGGACTATACACTTCTTGTTTGAAAGAAAAAATAATGTGAATGCCGAAACCTCATATGGCGGATAAATGTGATAGTATTATAAGCTATTGATATCATATAAATTGGTATTATCCGAGTAATAAAAAAAAGAAGGAACCTCTCCTAACACCCATCAAATCTCCTCTATCACAACAATATACCTACACTTATAGAGATATCAGAGATGATGTCGTCCAAACCATTTTTTTCTGGTGTTGACCCTTGATGATGTTGTGGGCTTATCACCTTTGGACGAGACTTTGCATTTTTCATATTCAGTGATTGTGAAAATTTGTGTGCTCGTTTCATCTCTGTGTTTTTGGCCAATTTGGAGCCTAGGGGATACGTGCACCAGGGCTTACTTCACACAATGGAGCAGCGAAATGCCCTAAACCACTGGAAATCTACCTGGGACTGGCACTGGAATGGATATGCCTTACAGGTGCTGCAGGATCAGGTGAACACTAAGAAATGTGAGTACTTACACCTAATACAGATGATGATATACAAAAGTTTAGGCCATGGAAAGGTTGAAACGCCATTTCTAAGCGCGACCATCAGTGATAATGTAATGAGGCATTTGAACCAGGAACAGAAAGATATAATTACGATGGAAATTGCATATTACACTCTTCTTGAATACTCAAAGCCACAAAGGGTCCCCAGGGTATGAGGTCCACCTTGCGCCCCAATTTTTTTATGGGGATGAAGTATTTGTAAATACTTTGAGGACATTAACAACATATATGCATCAGAGATCATTCTGCTAAATGTTGAATTTTGCAAATAGTGATCTCTGTAAGATTGAAAGCCTCCATGATTGGAGGATCAATTGAAGGTTGTTAGTTGCCTAATGAATTTTTCTGTTTTATGGAATAAGTTAAATCAGAGACTCTCTAGATCTATCGTTTGGAGATAGAAAAGAGTTAGAGAGATAAGTTTGGCACGTGATCTTGGAAGATTATCAAGGGTAAAGTCTAATAAATGGCAGGCGAAACGTAATAAGGCTGTGCACATCTAAAATTTACTTTGAAAAACGCCAAAACAAGCATAGGTGCACACTGAAAAGGCAATAGCATACATCTAACACAATATATCAGTGGCACACTAAAGACTAAGTAAAAAACTCTCATGGGTTATTAGGAATATTGGAAATGCATTTACTGTAGGGAAAATATGATAAACCTGGGACTCTTCGTTTACAGTATTTGATCAAAGATTGTCTTAAGCTCACCTCCCAAAAGCCGTCAAGGGGATCCAGAGCAGGTGAGTCCCTACACTGAACATGGTTACTACTAGGCGTAAATCCGGGACTGAAAACTTCAGGGAAAGGGTTTGGAACAAAGCAATTGGTTTACCCCTGCAGGGTTTTTAAAAGAGGCGCGAGTGCAGAAAGGGCCAAATAAAGATTCCCAAATTTCCCCAAAATAGACTACAAAACTTAATAATTTTTGACGCTTTGGGAGGTGAGTTAAATTTAAAATCTTTGTTTCAAATACTGTTTTTAAGGTCAGGCTGTGGCACAAGGGACATTCTGGAAGTGGAAAAACAGTAGTAGGCCACAGAGGGGAAAAACAATGACAAAAGGTGGAGGTGCGGCAGCAACGCTTTAGGTCAGTGAGTGGACAATGGGCGGTTGTGGGGGTGGGCCACAGCAGCAACAACAGCAGCAAACAGCATGAGGTCAGAGGTGGCCAAAATGACCCCAGTGTGGAGTAAAGGCACCAGCAACAGCAGCAGCGTATGAGGGCATGAGTGGGGACACTGCTGCTACCCTGCTGTCACGGCCCCAAAACCCCCTTGTGGCTGCGCCCTGCCGGCCCCGCAAGCTGACGCCCCCCTTCTCCTGGGCGATGAGATGAACCCCTTTCTTCACCCGGGTCCCCGTGCGGTCGGCTACAAACATCATCTTATGTGTTTTTATCGTCACTGTGTCCTCATCAAAAGGGGCTTGGTATGAGAGGCTGCCCTCACAACTGACCTCACTTTAAAATCTCCACAAACTTACTTTGCGCCCATGCAAAAGCAGGGGATATTTGGCCCCCTTTCTTCGCTGCAATTAAACTGTTGACTGCTCTCCCCAAATTGGGTTTATTTCCCCGTATATAGGGTGCTGAGCCCAGACCAATAGTTAAAACTTTGGTGAGGGAACCCCCCTGGGACAGAAAGGGGGGTTTAGGAAGGTGGGGGGCCGTGACCCGCTCCCGGGGGCCCTGCCAAATTTAAAGGGGGTTTTGTTGACGTCTAAACCCAAATCTTTTGGTGGGGTTTTTCTGATGTCCCTTTTGGGAGGAAATGGTTTACTAGTCAAAACCCAAACAAGAACCATTGGGTTGCTGAAAAAACACAGGCCGTTTGATGGGCCGCGGCGTTTGGCCCCCAACCCAGTGCCCCCGCGCGACGTCCCCTTTGCTGTGCTGCGACCTGGGCCTGTTCCAGGAATGTTTGTGCCACTGCCACTCGCAGGTGAAGAGCCTGCCACCTCTCTGTCTGACATACTGTTTGTTCTAAAATGTACAGACACTGTTTGATGAAGATATCTGTATATGATAAATACACACCCTGTATTTGACTCCAAATAAACCCACTAACAAGCTTGGGTAACCCTTGGATATAAATTGCGCTCCACAAATGGGCTGGAAAAATCTACTTGTATGTGCCGTTTAAAAACACTGTGTATTTTACTGAATATAAAAGCACAAACAGTCTTAATTAACCTTCGATATGAATTATGCTACAGGCAAAATTTATTTTTTGGCGGTGAAAAAGAACTGCAGAAAAATACTTAGTTAACCCTTGGATGTAAATTACGCAAAAGAAATTTGCTGCCAACAATTACCAGCTTTGTAGCATGTTAAAACGGCGTGTATTTTACGGAACACAACAACAGAAAATCTTGTAATTAACCTTCGGATATGGATTATGATACACAGCCAAAATTTCTTCTTTGGCGGTGAAAAAGAACGTTTCTTTTACTAAGTACAACTGCAGAAAAATACCTAGTTAACCCTTGGATGTAAATTGTGCAAAAGAAATATGCTGCCAACAATTACCAGCTTTGTAGCGTGTTAAAACGTCGTGTACTTTACGGAACACAACAACAGAAAAACTTGTAATTAACCTTCGGATATGAATTATGCTACAGGCAAAATTTAATCTTTGGCGGTGAAAAGGAATGTTTCTTTTAGTGACCACAACAGCAGAACAATGCTTAATTAACCCCTGGATCTAAATTGCGCAAAATAAATGAGCAACCAAAATTAAGTGGTATTTGGATTATAAAAACGCTGTTTTTTTTTACTGAATACAACAGGAACAGGCTTAGATAACCCTTGGATATTCAATGTGCTCAAGAACTGAGCAGATAGCATTAAAATGTACAATCAGAATTAGAACGTAAGAGAAGCAGTCTCTGAGACAAGCTGTGACACTCCCCAAAAATCGCTGTATAAAAGTGAGTTCTTTAGTATGAGATATCATAAGCAGCAGCGGCGGCAGCAGGAGCAGATTCCCTACACAGTACAGTGAGAGGAGTGTGAGGAGCGAGCATGGCGTCCGGACTTATATAGTGCGGTGACGTCACAGAATCCCGCCGGTCTATGATTGGCATAATCTCCGCACATGTCATCTAGGCTACACCTTTCTTCCTCCCAGACTTCTTTGCCCCATGTAACGCCATGTGCTCGCAGCCATTTTATCAATCAAAAGCAGGCTTCGTTCCCGCGAATCACCTCAAACTTCGACTTCGTTCAGAATCGAAGTTTTCCTGAAATTCTAAACAAATTCCACTTCGTTAGAATCAATTCGCCCATCTCTACACATAACCCTCATAGTTTTAAGAGAGCCCTGAGAATAAATTTTCTCAGTCTGGCCTTCCAGAATTCCTAATTGCCAACCCCTTCCCCACACTCTCTAACGCACACATTTCTGTCACTCTCTACAATTCGGCGCTTATCTGTACATGGATGTACTTTCTGTGTGGCAGGTCCATCCGAATTCTATATAACACACCCTATATTTATGTCACATGGCTGGACCATTGTAAACCTAGCACTTCTTACCCTTTGTCTCACCCTACACCCTAATAGATTGTAATCTCTTGCGAGCAGGGCCCTCACACCTTGTGTCTCATCTGTAAGTAGCTTTTCATTGTGTAATTTATGTCTTTTTGTCTGTACCTACACCCTCCAAATTGTAAAGTTCTGCGGGATATGTTGGCGCTATATAAATAAATTTTATTATTATTACATGGGCTGAGGCCTGTTGCAGGGACTGGTGTGTCTTCTTCCATATGGACTATAGGTCACAGAGCAGATTGCCCACTGCAGGAACATCATAGGAAGCAGAAGGCAGCAGAACAGGTGGGTGGGGGTGCTGTCCGGAGACCATAAAGAAAGGGGAACCACCAGCGGAGTCTGATTCCAGAGAATTATAAGAAAATTCTGCCAATGGCAACAGGCTGGACTAATCATCCTGTCGTGCTGACACAAAGTGGCGGAGGTAAGTACCCAGGACTTGGTTAACTCTTTCTACTTGGCCATTATACTGTGGATGATAGGCAGAAGACCTGTAGTTCAACCTGCAGTTGAGAACAGGAGCCCCACCAGAATCTGAGCACAAACTGGACTCCCTGGTCTGACACAATATGTAGGGGGAGCCGGTGCAACCAGAAGAAATGTTGGAAGAAGAGGTTGGTGAGAAGTGGAGCAGAAGGCAGAGGGATAAAGGGAAACATTTTAGAAAATCAGTCAGTGACCACCCAAATATCAATATTACCGGAAGAGGGAGGGAGGTCAGTGAGGAAATCCATAGCAATGTGGTTCCATGGACTGTTGGGAATAGGCAAACGTTGCAGCAGACCTGCAAGTTTGAGACAAGGTAACTTGTTGCGGGCACAAGTAAAACATGATTCTACAAATTCTTTAACATGTTTCGTAACATCAGGCCACCAATAGAAACGGAATATCAGTAAACAAAATTTTCATGTCCCGGGGGTTTGTCTGGCGACTCGAGAGCAATGACTCCATTTCAAAATCCTCTTCTGGTGCACAGGTCACACGTCCGTCTTATCCTGACGTGCACATTGGAGGTCTATGGTAGCTTCTGGGGAAACAATGTGCAAAAAATTAGCCTTTTCTCCAATAACGTCTGAAGTAGAGAAAGGGCATCAGCCTTGATATTGTTCTCTACTATATGGAAGTGGATTACAAAATTGAAACAGGAGAAGAACAGGGACCACCTAGCTTGGAATGGATTTAAATGTTGTTTTGTCTGGAGGCAGAGGAGATTCTTGTGGTCGGTAAAGACATTTAACAGATAGCGAGCCACCTCTAGGAGGTGATGCCACTCCTTCAAGGCCAGGTGGATGGCCAGTTATTTCCATCCCCAATGGTGTAGTTCTTTTTAGCAGAACAGAATGTTTTGGAAAATAAATCACACGTTGGGGTCTTGCCTTTGGGGCCTTTTTGAGAGAGGACCACCACAGCCCGCACAGAAGAGGCATCAATTTCTAAGAAAAAAGGCTTCTCAGTATTAGGTCGGGACAGGACAGATGCAGAGGTGAAGGCTGATTTTAACTTAGAGAAGGCTTCTTTGGTGATTGGTGGCCATAGTTTAGGGTTGTCATGCTTCTTGGTGAGTGCCACAATCGGTGCCACCGCCAACGTCGAGAAATGTGGGATGAACTGCCTATAATAATTGGCAAACCGCAGGAAATGCTGTATGGCCCGGAGATCGACAGGTCATGGCCAATGTAGGATGGCGGATAGTTTAGCAGGGTCCATCCGCAGACCCTTGTCTGAGATGATATACCTGAGAAACAGGAGGCTGGGTTTGTGGAAGAGGCACTTCTCCAGCTTGACATAGAGTTGAATATTTCACAGACACCTCAGGACCTGATGCACATGGAACCATTGGGACTCCAGATCAGACGAGAAAACCAGAATGTCATCGAGATAGACAACTACACAGGTATACAAGAGATCTCTGAATATGCCATTGACAAATTCCTGAAAAACTGCCGAAGCGTTGCACAGGCCAAAGGGCATTGCCAGGTATTCATCAAGTGCCCATCATGAGTTTTGATGGCTGTCTTTCACTCGTCACCCTCACGGATCCAAATGAGATTATAGGCCCCCTGCAAGTCTAACTTAGAAAAGATTCTGTAACCCCAGAGACAGTTGAGGAGTTCGGTAATTAACGGATACTTTTTATTATAGCGATCTTGTTGAGATTGCGGTAATCAATGCAAGGGCGCAGTGAACTGTCTTTCTTTTCAAAGAAGAATCCAGCAACAGCTGGCTTGCGGATAAAGTCTTTCTGGAGATTTTCTCGGATGTATGCCGACATGGCCTGAGTCCTGGTACAGACAGCAGGTAGACCTTATCCCGGGGAGGGCTAGTCCCAGCCATTGGATCTATAGGGCAATCATAAGGATGATGAGGAGGAAGGGTCTTTGCTTCCTTCTCAGAGAAGATGTCCTCGAACTCCTGATACTGCACATGCAGACCTGGGAGACGTTAGTGGAGAAGGCGGGTGCACCAGGCAAAATGCCACTAAACAGTGAGACTAGCAGTCTTTTCCCCAACGCATAACTTTGCCCATCTTCCAACTGAGCATAGAGGCATGGCACTGCAGCCATGGAAGACCCAGGAGAATTGCTGAGGAAAAATGAGGTAACACAAAGAATTAAATCTTCTATTTATGAGAATGTGTTTCTACTGGACCACCGCAACTGGTGGTATAAGCCACGCCAGGGAGGGGTGTCTAAGTAGGTCGGTATTAGCCAGAGCCCGCCGCAAAGCAGGTTGGACTTTCTGTGGCAGGACTCTATCAGGTAGCTACCCCTAACGTGACTTGCTTGCAGTGGCAGCCAAGATACAGCAAGGTACAAAATCGTGAAGTAAACTTGTAGTCAGGGACAGACAGGAAGGTCAGGACAGGCGGCAAAGGTTCATGGTTAAGGGATGGAAGCTAACAGTACGGTACACAGGATAAGCAATAAACACAAGGGAACACTTCCTCTCAAGGCTCTAGGGCACTAACGATTCAGCAAGGAGCCAAGGAAGGGTAGGACTTAAATATGGTCAGAGCCAGGTGATAAATCTCTGGCGCGCTGGCTCTTTAAAATTGCACCTCCTTGCACACCCAGTAACTGACAGGAGGGAGGTGAAGGGAGTATGGGACAGAGCTGTGAGTGCATGGATTGTGGCGCTACTCGCAGCAGAAGGAGTGGAGTTGCGGGTGTGCCCACGACCCGACGTGGTGGTCATAGGGGCACCCATTACAAGCAGTAGGTTCTTTATTCCTAGTAAACTGCAAAAATGTATTTGGACAGTACTTTTCTAGGTTCTGACCAAGCATATATTCTGACCATTTTCTTTAACTGCTGTCTGATCTTCTGTCTATGAAGACGGAGTTGTGCTTTCCTTGACCTGCTGCCTATTTGACTACAACTTCTACCTGACCTTACAGTACTGTGCCTGTTTGTAAGGGCTTGTGCTGCAGTCCGTCTCCCAGACCACAAGCAAGTCCGTTACCCGGCTGCTGGTCGTCCCCGCGCTGTGCCCAGGGCTGCTGTTCTCTTCCAGCTCCTGCCTGTCCCTTGCTCACTTACTCCAGTCCTGTTTCCTCCTCAGCAGGTGCGCTCCTCTGCATCTTCCTCCCCAGTAGGGGCGCGTGCACGTCAGTTCCCTGGAGTGAAAGGGCCAGCATGTAACAGGTAATTGTGCTCCTCCAATCAAATCCTTGCAGGGGCTTTTTAAGGATGCCATTTCCTGTTCCCCGCACCCAGTTGTTGGTGTCCATACCTTCCTGTTTGTTGCTTACATTTCTCAAGCCACTTCAGTTCTACCTTCCGTTCTATTCACCACCTGCCTGACTTTTGTCTGCTGACACAGTTCCAGCCATGTCTGTCAGTCCTGCCACTCTCGTTCCAGTCTGCTCTGGGTCGTCCTGTTCGGCTGTCACCCCCAGTGCCTATGTTGGGGGTAGCGACCTGGGAGTTTCCGTGCAGCAAAGTCCTTCCTGCATTGTGGCGGGTGCCGGTGAAGACAAGAAGCCCCTTAGACTCCGCTCCTCGGAGTAGGCTTTGCCAACTCTGCGCAGTGACCAGTGGATCCACCATCCTCTCCTCTGAGCAGTGTGACATTGTTTACATCTGCAGTTGCTATAAGAGACCTCAGAGACTACACTGAAGTCCAGAATCCTATATAGGTGTTAAAGTGAGAAAACCAGGCAGATTTTCGGATCCTGTTAGCTCTTTGCCAAATATGTAGCAACCCAGCAGACTCATCACAGCCACCAAGCAAGCCTCATGACAGAGATTCTTGCATGATAGAATAGCACAAATGTGTCAGATGTGCATTAGGGTCCCACAGAACTTTATGAATACAGTATTATATTACCTCTCTGCAGAACTTGAAGGTAGGAAAAGCCATAACACAGTAGAGCATGTAGAGTAATATTTATAATGTTATAAACCAGTTTAAGGCTAGATTTACAAGCAGCATGTTACATTGAGGGGTCAAAAGCTAAGTGGTTGGATGTTACTTCAAAGTCTGTAGCAGATTATTGAACAGTTAATACTTATGGTGTTTTAGGGTGTTTTTTTCTTATGCTCTGAGTGCTTTTCCCATAAGCTTCTCCCTAGGACTTAAAAAGTTGACAGAAAAAATGCATGTTTTAAATATTATAAAATATCACCAAAAACACTATTAAATAGTGTATGTCTGAGTTGTCTGATAAGTTGTCTGATTAAGGCCAAAAAGGTTATTGCACAGTATGACAGTATGGTCAGTAGGAAGCAATGTCGGACTGGGGTGTCGAGGGTCCACAGGTGGAGTTGATTCTAGTGACCACCAGTTGAGCTGTTTCTGGGTTCACTGGTGGAGTTTATTTTGGAGGCCCACCCTACAACTATTGTAAATGACTGTACATGTATCCTATACTTTGCCTGCCTTTTGCTTCTCTCTCTTTTTTTTTGTTGCTTTTCTGCTTCTCCCATGAATGTATGTGGTTGAAAAACATTTCCCGGACTGCCACGCTTAGGGGCTCACCTGGGGGTTTCCCCTGTTCTATTGTGGACCAGTCTGAGCCTGGTGTGAAGACTAAGGGTGACATGTATGAAAACTATCTAGGTTTAAGACTTTCTTGGTCACCCATAGCAACCAATCAGAGCTCCCCTTTCATTTTTTAAAGAACACTGCATTAAATAAAATGGGGGCTCTGATTGGTTGCTATGGGCTACAAAGAAAGTCTTACACCTAGACAGTTTTCATACATGTCCCCCTAAAAGTCCATCTTCAAAGAGCCTGATCTTTCAATATCCACTACACATACTATAACAATATCATAGAAACCAAACAAGACTGAGAATATAGCGTAAAACATAATTTTTATTACTTACAAAAATTTAAAAATAGTAATACAAAAATTGTGTGTGTCCATAAGAATCCAAGAATAACATGGGTGGACAGGGTCAATACACAGACAAGAAAAGTGTATAGTATCCCCTTGTTTGTCATTCCATTGTTTCGATTGGAGTAACTGGTCCCTTGGAGTTTTTTTAGCCCTAAAGTAAGCCTGTTTAATTTTTCTCTTACTGTAGCCACGTTCCAAAAAACGTTCTTTCAGGTCTATGGCTTGGGTCTCAAAATTCAAATTATGCGAACAGATACGTCGCATACGTAGGAATTTACCCGTGGGGATGTCTTTTATCGTGGCCGGGTTATGAAATGAGGACGCAGGCAATAGGGAGTTAACAGATGTACTTTTACGATAGACATCAGTTTGTAGCATGTTCTTTTCATCAATGCAGATAACGATGTCTAAAAAATCGATTTGTTTTGCGTCGGCCTTATATGTAAGTTTAATATTGCGATCGTTGTTATTGCGACACCCCATAAAGTCCTCAAGTTGGGACATTGTGCCGTGCCATAAAAACAGCATGTCATCAATGTACCTTAGCCAGCATTGAACTCGATCCACAGACCCTATAGTCTCCTCATGAAAGATGCCACGCTCCCAGTAGCCCAAGAATAAGTTGGCATACGCCGGGGCACATGCTGCCCCCATGGCAGTTCCCTGCTGTTGCACATAGCCACAGCGCAGGAGGAGGTGTTGAGTTTGGGTCTTTCTTTTTCACCCACTAATCCGTTTAATTTTTTCACAGCCTTAAAAGATCTACATCTATTTGCGCGTAAATTAATTTTTAAGAAATTACACGCCAGTAAGAGCTGTGATGTGTTGTCTACCGAGGAGGAGAGGAATGCTATCCGTATTTTGGAGGAATTATCTAATGAACAAAGTGAGTTGGCTGTAGATAATTTCCCCTCTCATTTTAGTTTGAGATCCACACGTTTCCCCCCACTATCCTTATGTCCCTCTGTTGAAATCTTTGTGAGGCTTGTATCCTCTGAGATGCAATCCCTCTACTAAGGGCACAGAGAGAGGCTTTAAAACAACTAAAGGCAATGAAAGATGTTATTATAAAACCGGCCGACAAGGAGGGCAATGTGGTGTTGTGGCCAATAACTAAGTATGAGAAGGAAGCATCCCGCCAACTACGTGACAAACAAACATATAATAAGGTTGCCTATAACCCAACAAATGCCTTTATGGCTGAGTTGGAGTTAATTCTGGAAAAGGCCTATGAAGAAGGTACTATCTCCAAAAAAGTGTATGACTTTTTATTGGTAAAATTCCCTAAGATTCCAACTTTCTACTTGCTACCTAAGATACACAAGGATCCCGTCAGTCCGCCGGGACGTCCGATTGTGTCTGGCATCGGTGGGATGTGTGATCCAGCCTGTAAATTCATTGATCACTATCTGAAGCCCCTTGTGGAATTGTTGCCCTCATTTGTAATGGACACAATGGATGTTCTAAGGCGGATTGACGGGATCTGTATTGAATCTGGTATGTACCAAGTTACAGCTGATGTAGAATCACTGTATACTAATATCCGTCATGTTGACGGTTTAGCACTCCTTAAAAAGGAGTGACTTAGACATCGTTATCTGCATTGATGAAAAAAACATGCTACAAACTGATGTTTATCGTAAAAATACATCTGTTAACTCCCTATTGCATGCATCCTCATTTCATAACCCGGCCACGATAAAAGCCATCCCCACGGGTCAATTCCTACGTATGCGACGTATCTGTTCGCATAATTTGAATTTTGAGGCCCAAGCCATAGACCTGAAAGAACGTTTTTTGGAACATGGCTACAGTAAGAGAAAAATTAAACAGGCTTACTTTAGGGCTAAAAAAACTCCAAGGGACCAGTTATTCCAATCGAAACAATGGAATGACAAACAAGGGGATAAAAAAGGCGATACACAGACCAGGTTTATTACCACATATAACCAACAGTGGTCAAACCTGTGTAAAATTCTTTGTAAACATTGGAATGTATTAAAAACTGATCCCCTTCTTGCAAAAGAGATCCCTGACTATCCAATGATGACAGCCCGTCGGGCACCCAACCTCAGGGCTCAACTAGTCTCGAGTCACTATGTGGTGGAGAAATAGAATCCGTTTTCTACCCGGGGTCCTAAACAAAGCTTTTTCCCATGTGGGAAATGTGTTGCATGTTGCAACATGATTCGCTCGAGTACCTTCAATACCTCAGATAAATCACTAGACTTTCAGATCCTGCACTATATCACGTGCAGTACAAAAAATGTAATCTATATGGCAAGTTTCTTTTCAGAAACTTTATACTGGGATTACGTCACGCGAACTGAAGTACGTGTTCGCGAACATGTCCGTGACATTTTAGCGGCGAAAGATTGTGATGATGTGTACCAATTAAAAACACTGCCTAGGCACTTTTTGAAATATCATGGATGTGACTCCAGTTTACACAAAATCTGTGGTATAGACATTGTACACCTTGGTATTAGAGGTGGGAATGTCATGAAGGTACTCCAACAAAGCGAAACAAAATGGATCATAGCTTTAAATACCATGACCCCTATTGGACTTAATGAGAAACTTGATTTTTCCACTTTTTAGTAAAAATAATGGTATCAGATCTATTCTATGTTCACTTGCTAATTACGGACTTTACTGTCCTGTTGTCACTTTTTTCTCCTTTATAGTTTTTAATTTGTAATATCCCATGTCTTTTAATTATTTTTCTTTTTTATTCTCTCTCTTTTTTGTTTTAGTGGCTCAGTGGATTATCGTTCGTTTTCCCTTAAAGAGCTTATGGACTTGCGATATTTGATATAAACATCATGGGCAATTCTGTGCTTGTTATGATTATTCCTGATTTGATGTATTTATGCTAAAGTATGCCTGTATATAGCTGTAACTATTATTATCTGATTAAGATGTTGTCATATTGTAATTGTGATTATATTCAAGCCAATTGAGTTCTCATTGCATCTCTATACCATAATGCTTTTTACATTCTATTGGATATCGCTTGCACCAATGTTACCTGGTTTCGGGATCGTGCGCGTGCACCGTGTGGGCGGCGCGGTGCCCGCTCTGCTCCGGCGTCCTCAACGCGTGACGCGCGTGAGCGGAAGTCTCGTCTTCCGCGTATGCGCGTTACTGCGGGCTCGCCGGAAGTGGGGAAGTGGCGCGGCCGCCTTCAAACACTGCGCATGCGCCACTTGGTATCCTGAATGGTAGTTCATTATCTAGGGATATATAAACATGATGCACGCACTAGCTACTATCTCCCTGAGGAAGCGTCATTTGATGCGAAACGTGCGTTGGGGTGGGTGCTGGACAGGGTCTATCACTGGTAAGAACTTGCTGTTACCATTATTTGTACTTTTTGTCTCTCCTCGGCTACTTGGTCTAAATAGATACACTATGTAATCATTTATGGGCCATCTTGTGGTAACTGTGGGGACTATAGTCTGCAACTGTTTGCTTTACCTATCTGATTATGGTAACACTATACACTTTTCTTGCCTGTGTATTGACCCTGTCCACCCATGTAATTATTGGATTCTTATTGAAACACACAATTTTTGTATTACTATTTTTAAATTTTTGTAAGTAATAATTATGTTTTACCCTATACTCTCAGTCTTGTTTGGTTTCTATAGGTATTGTTGAGAGGGGTATAATATGTGGCGGGTTCGGAGCTCTTCCGAACATTTAATACCTAAAAGGTTTGGATTTTTTTGGTGTATATATAAAATATGATGCCTATGTTACTGTAACCCAAATAAATACAAATGGCAAAATTGATTTTAAAATCAAACTTTACTTCTTTCATTGAATATATAAAACATTGTATAGCCTCATGGGCTTACCGCACATTTATGCATCCCGTAGGGTTAGTAGAGACACGCTCATCCTATTTTATCCTGTTTCAGGAAAAGTCCATAAATCCGTTCAAAGACGTAGCTCAGGAGAAGTGCCGCTGCACTCGGTGCAGAGCACCTGTGACATCTCAAAGGGAAATCCTTTTTCTTCAGGCATCCCTACGCGATGCATAAATGTGCGGTAAGCCCATGAAGCTATACAATGTTTTATATATTCAATGAAACAAGTAAAGTTTGATTTTAAAGTCGTTTGTTGCCATTTGTATCTATTTGAAGTACATGTGAAGGAAATGGAGATTCCTTGACTGGAAACACCAGATACTCGCTACCTAATAAGGGATTGTTTGCATATAAAAGGATATGTTACTGTAACCAACATTCCTGAAAATTCAATAAATATGATTTCATAATTGATACATTGTATTGTTTAAATGAAAGAGAAAGAATCAAGTGCAACTTCAAGATAAGAACAAGCTAACTTTTAAGGTATAAATGTTCAAGTCATACTTGTAAAGGACCCTCGGAGAAGATAAACAGATAGGGACAGACAGACAGTGTGCCCTAGCACTAAGTCTCCTAAGGCTACCCCTACCTGCTTGCCGGCCCGACCCTTAGCCTTCAGCGACAACTGGACAGCAGTCTATGAATACAGTACATGAAAATACTGAACAGACAAACACAATGTTGAAGGGTCAGGCGAAAATAGGTCAGAACCAGAGAGAGCAGAAAAGGACCAGACCTCTGACACCCAGATCACACAGAACTCAGACAAACAGGCAGGAAAATTGGGTGGGACAGGTAACTGTCACTCACCACTCAAGCAGAACAATCTGCACCCCTGCCCTAGGCCTTGCAGAGAACCAGACAGGTGTGGCAAAGCTGTCAATCATACCCAGTCAAAACAGAATCAGACCATCTTCAGACAGTGCAGAGAACATGCACAATACAGGTATAAATCATGGCCAAAGATATAGAGCAAAAATAAAAATATGTCTTTGCATCACAAGGTTCGTGGTATATTTCTGTAAAGGATCCCTGGAAATTGGAAGCACAAGGCAACTGTTCAGACCTCCTACTCTCAAAGCAGTTCTGGTCGAACTAATTCCATTTAGATATTTTGTGCAAGTAAATATTTCACATTTTATGTGTTGCACCACATAAAAACAAGTTTCACATATTTCCTGTTGAATACCCTTAATGTTCTTTTACATCATAAACATAAATGAATATATGTTTCTATAAATCTTAATTCAAGATCTAACAGAAATGGCCAGCAATTTATGACAAAATAATAAAATTCCACTGAGAAGAGAATATGCAGGCCTGACATTGCAACAATAAGTTATTTTAAATTTGATCAGGATTTCATTTTAAAATGAATTGTCAGTATGCTGGTGCTGCCAACTGGTTAACCGTTAGACACATTTTATTATTAATTTTAAGGTGCTCCTTAATATTATTTTATGACAGCTTTTTTAAGCATATCACATTTCAGAACTTCATGCCTATTGAGTTAAACTTCTTTGACAAGTCATTTAATTAAGACATCAGTAATGAACCAAGTTATTCAAGTCTCCCTTCAAAATGAGCAGTCATATGTAGTAAGGGATGTCAATCAAACATAAACATTATGATAGTCTGAACATCTAATCAGGATTATTTCTACTCAATTGTCAAACCTGAAAGTACTATTTCTGCTGCTTGTTTATTCAGTGGCACTTTGTAGTAACTGCAATTAATAAAACTAAATGTCTCAGTAGAGTTATTTTAATACTTTAATTTGCCATTAAATGTACATATACATTAACATGTTAACATATCTGATAGCAAATATCCATAGTATACATGTTAGTATCCAAGCCCACAGTTTCAAGTTGGCTAGTATACTAGAGTTAAGTACTCCACAAAACAGGTGTTATACTCAAAAAGGTGAACATAAATATATACCTTGGTATAAGTCTGTTTAGGTATAAAGTACGTAGAGAAAATGTCCAGCTGAAGTTGAATGCAAATAAAATCCACTTTTATTCGGATAAGTTCAAAAGATATATCCAAGAAGTAAAAACATCTGATGTTTTTACTTCTTGGATGTATCTTTTGAACTTCTCCAAGTAAAAGTGAATTTTATTTGCATTCAACTTCAGCTGGACATTCTTTTCTACGTACATTGGACTTTCAGCTTTGCCAGCAGTGTCCGTTCTGATCTGCATCATATGGTGAGCTGGATGTTTATCTTACTTCTTTATGCTTTAGTATAAGTCCAACTTGGTATAAGTCCTGTTTGGATTCCAAAAATTTGTTTGGTATACAACATTTGTATGGAATAAGACTCGAGGTGGCTTGGACCTGCATGGCAGCGGAAGCATAACAGCCGGTTTTCTTTCACCCAGTTTTCTCAAGTGAATTCGGCAGCCTGTTGCTTCTGGAGGTGATTGCTGCTTTGGCCACACACAGACGCGCCATGTGGCTTCTATTTTCAAACACTATCGGTCTTCTCATAAGTGCCGTACCTCTATATCCACTGTCTCCCCCTCATCTTTACACTTGATCATCTTTTCTCCTGCTTCTAGGGAATAGACTACACGGCAGCCTGCATGTTCCAAGTATGCAACAGTGTGTATGAGATGTTTTGGGACTCTGGTATACCTCTCTCACTCCCTCCGGCAGGCCTGCCATCTTCAACCCTCTACTGAGTAATGTTCATCTAGCTCTGTCTAGATGAACATTACTCAGTAGAGGGTCACCTTGCAGCCGGCTACAGCTCATACTCTCTGCTGTTACAGCTTCATCCAGTCTGTCTTTGGAGAATGTGAGTGGTATTGTGGATGATATACAATTATCCTATTGTTATTATCATGAGAACGGATTAATTATTTTCCCTTTATTTTCTATGGAAACATTTTTTGGGTATAAATCCAGTTTTATATAATTCCAAGGATGTGGAACCAAGGTACCACTCTTTACTCTCTGTTTGTACATCAAAAGCCAAATGATGTTTTTTCCAAATATAGGGGGACATGTATGAAACTGTCTAGGTCTGAGACTTTCTTTGTTGCCTATAGCAAAAAATTAGAGCTCCCCTTTCATTTTTTCAGAGCACTATATGAAATGAAAGGGGATCTCTGATTGGTTGCTATGGGCATCAAAGGAAGTCTTATACCTGGACAGTTTTCATACATGTGGCCCATAGTCTCAGAATGATGCTTATCTTTAGAAGTATAGGTTACAATAGTTTATTACACTATCCCTATATTTTTCAAAAGCATATTAGGCACCCCAAGTAGGGCATCCCCACTTAATGGTTGCATGGTTGACCCTATTGCACACTAAAATACATAAAGTTATGAACTGTTCCAACATGTTTTTCATTTGGGGGACCTTGATAAAGTGAATTTTAGCTTCAGCTGATACCAGGTATTTAGTTAATAATGGTGAACCACTTATATGTTGGTCTTCTCACATCAGGGTGACTACTCTGCTTTTCTCTACGGTCATTAAAGGGAAAATATAGGGAAAGCGTTATGGAATTCCATACCCTATATTCTTAAAGAAATACATCTTGTTTGAGAATATATTTTAAGAAACTTCATGTCAATGATGCCCTAGTATTTTCTGGCTTTCCCTGCCTAAACAGAGCAACCGTACTCAAACCTTATCCTGACCAAACCTTGGCCAAACAGAAAGTAAACAGATGGATGACAAACAGGCACAGACACAACAGAAAACAAATAGGGAACAATGTCAGGTGGGCCATGGTAGCACACTGCTGACAGTATCCCACCAAACCCTTAAGTATAGGACCAGGTTTAAATGGAAAATTCTTGTGGAAAGCCCTTACCAGTTGGTCAGCATGTACAGATGACGCTGGAACACAGGTCCACTCCTTCGGCCCATACCCCTTTCAATGAACTAAATACTGTAGTACATTCCTGAGCCTCTGATTCTCTCTACCTCATATTCAAGATCCCCTTCAACCTGGACTGTAGAAGGAGATTTTTTTTCACAGACCGAATAGCGACACATACTTTTTCAGGAGAGATTTATGAAACACGTTATAGATGCGAAAGGATGAAGAAAGACGTAGGCAAAAAGAGACTGGGTTGACCACCTGTGTAATCAGGTAAAGACTAGTAAATCTTGGAGCTAATTTATGAGAGGGCACAAAATTTTAACATTTTGGCAACAAACCAAACTTTATTCCCCACCATGCAAGTCGGATCAACTGTGCTAGACCATGCATCTAGTTTACCAGGTGCTTGATTTGAGTTGTTCCATACTAGGAGGCTGCCAAAGATTCAGGAGAAAAAAAATAGGGAGCAATGTCAGACAGACCGAGGTCAAACCAGGAGATCATGCAGTACCAAATCAGAAGACAAGAAAGTTACCAAAACACAAGCCAAATTTCAGCCAGAGAAATACAAACAGCAATATGCAAAAACACCATAGATAGGATACTTGAACAATCACAGGCACAGTACAAGGAAATGGAGATGTTTTAGTAGCCTGCCTGCGGCAGGGATTGGGTCCAGGACTTAATCTACTAGATACCGAATAAAAACCTGGCTGAGGCAGAGAATAAACAGGAAACATTAAAGGGATGGCAGCACACTGCTGACACTTCATGTGGCTTTTGATCTACTGTGAGTTTGCGTGTATAATTTCACCTTTTGAGTAAAACACATTTTAAATGGAGTACTTTACTATAGATGGTTTTGTCAAGATAATATGGAGGAGAGGCTTTTGAAACGAAGGGAGATATTTTGTAGCTCAGTGTGTTCTGTGATCTTCAATTGAAAAAGAATTGTTTTCTACCACTTTTTTGGCCAGCAGACCTCTTATAGCAGTTGAAATTGTCCCTGTGTTTTCAGTTCTATTGCAATCACTGCGTGTCAATGTTCCCAAAAACCAGCTTAACTTATCCCTATAACTTTTAAATAGTTTTACTGAAGTCCATGCGTCTGTTTGGCGCAAACAGCTCAGATGTATGCATATTGTGTTATACATATTTCCTAGTAAATTACGCCTGTAGACACTGGTGCGAATGCTGCCATATTAATCCATATAATATTTAAATACTCTTACTGCAGTTCTGTTATACGCATGTTTTTGGATATGTTCTAAACCCAATCGACGTCTGGGTATCCAAAATGGATGAATGCCCCGAGCTTGCTCGCCACACCATAGAGTTGTTGTCCTGCCCAGCAGCCAGCATCATATCTGAGCGGACATTCAGCATAGCTGGAGGAGTCATTACAGACAAACGCATCCGGCTTTCCCTTGATAATGTGGATCGTTTGACTTTCATCAAGATGAATCAGGTGTTGATCTCTGATGATGTTGTGGCCCCAATTGCTGACGTCACTTCACATTCCGCTTCCAAAAGAAATGGTCCTTTTAAAAAAACATTTTTTAAATGATCATTTCCTACTGCAATTTTTATACTCAGTTCCCAAAAGGTCATTTTACTGGTTTTGCGTTGAGGAGACTGTAAACTACGTGGAAATCCCTAAAGAAGCATTTATGCTATCTATCACACATGAAAAAACTCTGAGATTCTTGGTTCGCATATTTTGATCAAAAGATGTTTAAGCTGCCCACGACTTTCAACGTGATCTCAGATAGGGCAGTCCTATGCTATCTTTACCTCTCAATCGAGCCAATCAGGCCTCTCACTGGGTCAACCGACCTCCATTATTCAGAGAGAAAAAATAAAAAACACACCCAACCTGCAAGCTGCCCTTCTTATGACAGCCTGTGAGAGTGGGTGGGTACAGAAACCCAAAATGGAGGACCCCTTCCTCCCCATATAGGTTAAAATCAATGTACACCAAGTATAACGTATGTTTCTGCACACAAAAACATTTCTGAAAAAACGTATGCAAACCTGGGTGCCACTGGCAGGGCTGCGGCACACATGTAATTATACATGTACACACACAGACCGCCGCCAGCGGCACACTACTGCAAAAAGGGCAATACACTATGTGGAAATCCCTAAAGAAGCATTTATGCTATCTATCACACATGAAAAAACTCTGAGATTCTCGGTTCGCATATTTTGATCAAAAGATGTTTAAGCTGCCCACGACTTTCAACGTGATCTCAGATAGGGCAGTCCTATGCTATCTTTACCTCTCAATCGAGCCAATCAGGCCTCTCACTGGGTCAACCGACCTCCATTATTCAGAGAGAAAAAATAAAAAACACACCCAACCTGCAAGCTGCCCTTCTTATGACAGCCTGTGAGAGTGGGCGGGGACAGAAACCCAAAATGGAGGACCCCTTCCTCCCCATATAGGTTAAAATCAATGTACACCAAGTATAACGTATGTTTCTGCACACAAAAACATTTTTTAAAAAAACGTATGCAAACCTGAGGAGACTGTAAGACACCAATTGTTTCATGAAAAAACCATATTCCATTTACTAGCTTCTTCATTAAAATGTTTTGCACTATTAATGGTTTTGGGGTCATGGTGCTGTGAGATACAGGGGCCAGAAGCAGATAAAACTTAGCTTTTAATAAATACAAATAAAATATAAAGACACAAATCCTAATCTACCTAAACAATGCATATAGAAAAAATCCCTACATCTATGACTACCTATCAAAAAATGGGATTATCGCCCTGATAAGAGCGTCCCCAACCCGTACCTAAGCTACCAACACCCTATACTGACTATCACTATACATAAACACAAGCAGGACAGACATACAAATGTATACATTCAGAATCCCAAACAAATATAGAGGAATTCCTTACTCCAACGCGTTTCCCCCCACGGTCATTGGGGTTCATCAGGGAACACGGGAATATGTATACAACAAAGTGATAAATAGTTTCAATAAACTCACTGCCCTTAGTAGCGATAAAGGAGAGCACCATAGTCTTTTCAGAGGAACATCATGAGTATGTGGACAATATCAGCTTTTGGGGCAGATTTATAGATGATGTTATCATATTGTGGACTGGGTCGAGGGACTCTTTTTGCTCCTTTGTTGAGACTCTCAATATTAATACTATAGGCCTTAGATTCACTTATGAGATTCATTTTTCTGAATTAGTGTTTCTAGATTTATGTATCATGAAGGGTTCTAATGGCGCTTTAGAAACTACTGCCTATAGAAAGCCCACTGCGGGGAACAGTTTGTTGAGGTGGGAGAGTTCGCATCCTACACCACTTAAACGTGGTATCCCTAAGGGTCAGTATATCAGAATGCGTTGAAACTGTTCCAGTCTAGCGTCATTTAAGATACAGGCTGATTCCCTCAAGAGAAGATTCATTCAACGGGGGTATCCCAAGAAAATTCTGTCAGAGGCATATAACTTTGCCAGAGATACTGACAGAAAGATGTTTCTAAAGAAACATACTGTGGATATGCCCATGAACAAGGTGAGAATTATCGGCACTTTTGATCAGTCGTCTGCTCAGATACGGGATCTTATTACTAATTATTGGCCTATTCTTACACAGGATGGAGTTCTTTCTGAATTTGTTGAACATCGCCCAATCATAACCTTTAGGAAGGGTAAAAGTATTGGCAATTATGTGACACATAGCCTATACACTTCCCCAAAGGCGCCTGCAACTTGGTTGTCGTCTAAATCGATTGGTACCTTTAGATGTGGGGGCTGTAAGGCCTGCAAATATATCAATGTTTCCAAAAGCTTCAGGTCGATTTTGACAGGACGCACCTACAACATGCTTGATTATGCTAACTGTAGGAGCAAAGGGGTCATTTACCAATGTACGTGCGATTGCCCTTTGATGTACGTTGGCAAGACTAAGCGGGAGTTGCGCCGCCGTATTTTAGAACATGTGGGGGACATAAATCATAAACGTGATTCTCCAGTTGCACGTCATATGAATCTAAAACATGGGATGAACCCTCTTTCTCTGTCTTTTTCAGTCATTGAGGTGGTGAAGCCATCTGAACGCCGGGGCGATTTTGATCGCAAGTTGCTCCAGCGTGAGTCACAATGGATATACTATCTCAAAACATTGAAACCTGATGGTTTAAACGATTATTTATCCTTTGTCTCATTTATCTAATTTTGTCCAATGTCATTTATATTTATTATTAATAGCAAAATTGTTTTGCTCAGATATATCTGTACATCTTTACTATATTATATATTTGTGTCCTAATCTTTTTGGGTTTTTGTACATTATTATTTCTATTTATTTTCTGGTGTCTATTATGGTAGGGTTTACGTTTTATGTTTTCATTAGTTTACTTGTGGGTATAAATAACATGGCTAATTAATTTGTATATTGTCATTTAATATATATTTTTACCTATATATATACACTCACCGGCCACTTTATTAGGTACACCATGCTATTAACGGGTTGGACCCCCTTTTGCCTTCAGAACTGCCTCAATTCTTCGTGGCATAGATTCAACAAGGTGTTGCAACGATGCTCAATTGGTATACCAAGGGGACCAAAGAGTGCCAAGAAAATATTCCCCACACCATGACACCACCAACCACCAGCCTGAACCGTTGCTACAAGGCAGGATGGATCCATGCTTTCATGTTGTTGACGCCAAATTCTGACCCTACCATCGAATGTCGCAGCAGAAATCGAGACTCATCAGACAAGGCAAAGTTTTTCCAATCTTCTACTGTCCAATTTCTATGATATTGGGCAAATTGGAGCCTCAGGTACATGTTCTTAGCTGAAAGGAGTGGCACCGGTGTGGTCTTCTGCTGCTGTAGCCCATCTGCCTCAAAATTCCACGTACTGTGCGTTCAGAGATGCTTTCTGCCTACCTTGGTTGTAACGGTGGCTATTTGAGTCACTGTTGCCTTTCTAACAGCTCGAACCAGTCTGCCCCGTCTCCTTTGACCTCTGGCATCAACAAGGCATTTCCGCCCACAGGACTGCCGCTCACTGGATGTTTTTTCTTTTTCGGACCATTCTCTGTAAACCCTAGAGATGGTTGTGCGTGAAAATCCCAGGAGATTAGCAGTTTCTGAAATACTCAGACCAGCCCTTCTGGCACCAACAACCATGCCACATTCAAAGGCACTCAAATCACCTTTCTTCCCCATACTGATGCTCGGTTTGAACTGCAGGAGATTGTCTTGACCATGTCTACATGCCTAAATGCACTGAGTTGCCGCCATGTGATTGGCTGATTAGAAATTAAGTGTTAACGAGCAGTTGGACAGGTGTACCTAATAAAGTGGCCGGTGAGTGTATATGTAGCCTTTGGTTAAACATCTTTGTTAGAGTCATGCTATACAGGCTTCATTTTAGTACCGTCTGATATGTTTTAACACTTCGGTGGCTCATTTTGGTTATGCGTCCTGTTGCTATGCCGACATTCCGCGCTATGGGATTCTGACATGCGCAATAGCGTTATCTACGCTTTGTCCCTAGTGCGCATGTAGCCGGCACCCTTCTACATTCACGGCGTGATCGCGTCTGTGGTTGCTTTGGCAACAAATCCTTCTAGCGGGAAGCTGAACTTGCGTCCCGCGAGATTTGGATTTCTGACATGCGCATTGGGTTTTCTTGGACGCCACTATGGGCTCTCGTGGTTTCAATCATCCACTGGTAAGTGCTTTCGTGTGTTAGCCTCTGTATATATATACAAGCATTCCCATCACATCTTGTACATCATCTCTGGACTGCCTTGGTGTGGTGGATCCGTTACAAGCCATCTCTGGATTCCACTGCATTATCAGCTACTTATCCTCTTTATCGCTAATAAGGGCAGTGAGTTTATCGTAACTATATATCACTTTTTTGTATACATATTCCCGGGTTCCCTGATGAACCCCAATGACCGTGGGGGGAAACGCGTTGGAGTAAGGAATTCATCTATATTTGTTTGGGATTTTGAATGTATACATTTGTGTGTCTGTCCTGCTTGTGTTTATGTATAGTGATAGTCAGTATAGGGTGTTGGTAGTTTAGGTACGGGTTGGGGACGCTCTTATCAGGGCGATCATCCCATTTTTTGATAGGTAGTCATAGATGTAGGGATTTTTTCTATATGCATTGTTTAGGTAGATTAGGATTTGTGTCTTTATATTTTATTTGTATTTATTAAAAGCTAAGTTTTATCTGCTTCTGGCCCCTAGGATTTATGACATTTGCTTGTGTACTTGATACTGTATTATTTTGGGTGTATCCGGGGTGTAAAACACTACTATTTAGGGTGCCTGCTGACTCCCCCCTAGTATCTTGCAAGAGGAGTTTCTGTGTGGTTGTTTTTTTCTGTGAGATACAGCTATAATCAAGGTCCTTTGGAACAGAAATGTGGCTTCTAAGTAGATTTCTCTCTCACAATTTTTAACAGTAGCTGAGAAGTCATTTTTATAATTTTTTGGATCATGTTGCTGTGAAATACAGCTATACTACAGGTCCTATTTTAAAAAATGTGGTTTCTAACAGACATTTGTTCTTCACAATTGTCAAGAGTGGCCAAAGGGTCATGTTTTGAATTTTTGGGGGCATGTTGCTGTGAAATACAGCTATACTACAGGTCCTATTATAAAAAATGTGGTTTCTAACAGACATTTGTTCTTCACAATTGTCAAGAGTGGCCAAAGGGTCATGTTTTGAATTTTATGGGGCATGGTGCTGTCAAAAACAGGAATAGGTAGGACACTGTTAATGGACACATATTGCAAAATGACTTGTTTTTGCAAGATCTTTAACATAGCTAGCAATCCCTGTAGTGAGACAACCCATTTAATACATTTAAAAAAAAGAGAAACAAAGTCGTGGTGGGATTCCATCCTTGTGCCCTGGAAAGGGCACCTGGTTTTGAACAGGAGCGTCAACCACCAGCATTCCCAAGTGAAGCTCAATTGGTCCACACTCATACGGAGGGGCAAGCACTCTCGTAGAGGCAGAAATTTCTCAAGCGCTACCCAGGTCTTGACTGTGTACTGAGGAAGGCTTAACTCACACTTCCGCTTCCGCACTCTGCTTCAGCACAACTGTTTTCGTTGCTGTGTCATAAGGGCATTTTTACCATGTTAATAGATGACGGACGCCAGCCTGGGCTCTCACCGCACCCACTGTAACTCCAGCCCTGCTACCTGAACCTGCGTGTTAATAGATGACAGACGCTAACCTGGGCTCTCACCGCACCCACTGTAAGTCTGGCCCTGGCAGCTGAACCTCCGTGTTAACAGATGACTGACGGCAGCACTGGCTCTCACCATTAGGGGCAATCAGGAGAGCTTCAAATTTCTCTAAAAAATAAGATTTTGAAAAAGGTGATTTCTGTGAGGTTCAGTAGTGTCAAAAAGGGCTCCAGGGCTGGACACAAATTGCACAATTTGAGGCTTAAAATTTTCTGGGGCTGGAGTCACTAAGGGGTTGCATCATTTGATCTCCAGGGGAGTCTGTCCCTAATCACTGAAGAAAGATTTGGAGGAAAACAGGAGAGTTCTAGGGGTGAGGGTGTAATTGTGTGCGCTTGTGTGTGTGGATGTGTGTGTGGAGGTGGTATTTATGTGTGTGTTGGGGGGGTACAAGTGCGTGGGGGGCTACTTATATGTGTGTGTGGGGGACGGGTGTATGTGTGTTTGAGTATGCGAGGGAAGGGATGAGTGTGTGGGGGAGGGGTGTGTGTATAAGTGTACAGGGGAGGGGTGTATGTATTTCAGTGTGTGGGGGAGGGGTGAGTGTGTTTGAGTGTGCAAGGGAGTAAGTGTTGCCCACTTGATTTCTGCACCTAGCTCCTGTCTCCTGCCCCCTGTGGTCTGTCTCTGGTGGTCTCATGGGGCAATAGACAGGCCACAGGGGGTAGAATTTTCCCTCTGCTCAATATCTCTTGCCCCCTGTGGTCTGTCTTTGCCGGCTGCACCCCCAATTTTCCATAACCTACCAAGGTAAAAGTGAGCTGCAGCATGATACTATTAGAATGGGAAGGTCCATTAACACTGGTCCCTTCTCACTATAAAAATACCAATCTACATCCACCCCAGAAGTGCACATTCACATTAGAGGGTTCACTTCTGACAGTTACCCAACTCTGTCCAGCACCCCTGGTGCCTTAGTTATTGGGTAATAGTGACACGGGGTTAGTGTCAGCCTCAGGGTGACAAAAACTACTGCTGGCTGACACCAAGCAAAGCCCTAGTAATAGAGAGACATTTGTCAGACGCCTCCATAACTAAAACTGAAATTAAATGGAAAAAAAATACACTCCCTCATCAATTCTCTTTAACCATTTTGTTAAAGAAATCAATCCAACATTGGTCTGACATAATCCAATGAGTCTGGCATAGCCCAAAGAGGAAACCTGTATAAATATAGCATTAAAAAAAACTATAGTACTAAACTCCATCTCTTGCCCCCCCCCCCTCCCCGCCCAGGTCATGCCTGTTGCTGATCTTCTGGGGGTGCAGGGTACGAAGTTCAACATACACAATATGATTCCGGTGGGTACAGACCACAGTTGCAGCACAATCTTCAAGGGGGTGGTCCTCTGCCCCCCAAAGAGATTTTAAACTGTGCTCTGTACTCCTCTTTCCTACTACTTCCCACCATTGTGTTATTAATTCTTGTGCCAACACATAATACAACCCTCTTATCACCCCATAACCTTTCCACTTATTACCCCATAGTCCTCTCACCTCCACCTACCAATCTACCTATCATCCTATCACGATATTTAATCTTATCCATGACATAGGATGTATACTATGCTTTCAGATACCACAACATACTGTAAACTCCCTCAAGACCCGACATCAGTCTTTAAAACATAAATGGATTCCCTTTTATTGGAGGGTTTAGCATTAGGAGTCATAACAGAGAAAGAAAGAGAATATATTATGGTGGAGCATCCAATTATGCCCATCATATATGGATTACCCAAGGTCCACAAAGATATCGAGAATCCTCCAATGCGATCTATCGTGTCCGGCATTGGTTCGCTCTTAGAAAAACTCTGTCAGTGGCTTGATAGCCATTTACAGCCACTTGTTGCTGTAGTTCCCAGCCATCTTCAGGACACACGGGATGTTCTGTGCCGATTACAAAATACCGTGTGGGATCAGAATATGATCTGGTTGAGCTGCGATGTTGAAGCTCTTTATACGTCGATCCCACACCGTATAGCTCTACATGCACTTGAGTATCTTCTAACAACATATAGCGGATATTCACAGGAACTATCGGAATTTATTTTGATGGTGACGGAATTTTTAATGACACACAATTTTTTTTCTTTTGATTCTGTCATTTACCTCCAAACAAAGGGGGTGTCGATGGGGGCGAAGTTCTCACCTTCCTTGGCTAATTTGGTCATGGTTTGGTGGGAGCTCGCCTACATCTACACCCCTGACAATCCGTTCCTGTCGTTTTTGTTTTGGTATGGCAGATACATCGACGATCTCCTCTTTATTTGGAGGGGCGATGTATCTGCCATACCTACCGTTTTTTATTATTTAAACAACAATACCTATAATTTACGCTTTGTACACCAGGTGGAGAGTGATAGTATCAATTTTTTGGATCTTACACTCACTGGTGAGCCGGGTCAAAGGATTGTTACACGGACATTCCGTAAGTCAACGGCAGGCAATACCATACTCCACCATCGGAGTTTTCATCCGGAACACACACACAGGTCTATACCTGTTGGTGAAATGACTAGAGCTATGAGGAATTGCAGCAGACAAGAACAATTTGTTGAGGAATGTAAAAACATTTGTGGGAGACTCAGTAAGAGGGGTTACCCCTCTTGGGTTTTGCAACGTGCAACTACCCTAATGCAGTATAAATCTAGGGATCAATTATTGATCCGTAGTAAACGGAAGAAATGTTATAAACAGGGGACCACTAGAAACAGTAAGAATATTTTAGTGTTGGATTATAATACCCAATTTCGAACAATTAAGAATATTATTTTGAAACATTTATCCGTTTTATCAGAGGACCCAGTCTTAGAAGAAATTTTGGCTGAGGGTATTCAGGTTGTCTCCAGGAGATCCCGTACTCTGGGTAACTTATTAGCTCCCAGTGCCATTAATCTAAAAAAGCAAAATCCGACATGGCTTAGACACAAAGGCTTTTACAGATGTGGCTCTCACCCTTGCAGGGTCTGTGGATTTGTTAATTCGGGTAGGGAATTCCATAACAATTAACAAACAAAGTCATACACTATTCGCAGTTTCATTAACTGCAACTCACACCATGTCGTATATCTAGCTACCTGCACTGTGTGCAATCTCCAGTACGTAGGAAGTACTACACGTAGGTTAAAAACCCGCATTTTGGAGCACCTTAACGACATTACTAATACCTCTATACGCAACAGATCGCAATTGTCGAATCACTTCCGTGATGTGCATGCAGGGAATCTTAGTGGCTTAATGATTTTGGGTATAGACCGTGTGTTGGGGTCCAAGCGAGGGGGGGACCTTGGACATCTACTCCACGACAGAGAGGCATACTGGATCGTCGTCTTGGACACTGTGGTCCCGAAAGGGTTAAATCTTAAAAGAGAATGGATGTTCCATTATTGAACAGCATAGATAGGTTATGCCCCTGGAAATGTCTAGTGGGGGGGGTTTGTAGTGTAGGTAATAGTGTAGGTTATGCAGTGTAGGTTATACATGTCTGGAACTCATTTTGGTTCCCTAGTATATATGTTTAGTGGGATTAGTATATGCCACAGATGTCACGTATGCAGTTTAGAACTTTTCTGTTTACCTGCAACGCAAAGGTCCCAGTGCTGTCATATGTATATTATTACTTGTTTTTTTCCCTTTTTCCTTTTTTCTCTTTTTTCTTTGTATTGGTTTGAAGATATTTTTTATGTTTATGGCTCCACCTGTTTCCTCTCGGCTCGTTACCCCATCTTTCTATTGTGTGGGAGGACCGGGCTATGACGTTCATGGTCCGGCCCGCCCCTTACATTACGGCTCCCATGCTTGGCTGCCGTTACCTGGGTAAACTCCTGCGTCACTTCCTGGAGATGCCGGGCCCGGCCTCTTTGTTATGCAGTAGTTGCCTAGGTTACCATATGCGTCACTTCCTGTAGACGCCGTGTGGTCTGCAATCCGTGGCGATGTGCGCTGTGTCGGCCGTGTCCGGTTAGCGTGCCCACAGGGTATGGCGTTCCGGAAGTTAGCGTCCGAAGGTCAGGAGGAGCGAGCCGTTGTGAACAGGTGAGCGCTTTTCCTCATTGTTATTTTAGTATTTATGTCAGTAGTTTGGAAGTAGCAGCATGCCATGATTAAGGGTGCAGTCAGCACCTGAAACGCGTCGGCGTTACTTTTTGGGTGTACGCTGTGCTTAGTTGGAGTACTGCATTTTTAAATGATTCTACAATAAAGGATTCCGATTTTATTCATCATTCCTGGCACCGCTGTATCATCTTTTCCTTATGCTATTGGACTGTACACTGGTATCTACCAGTGTATAATCACTGTATGGTGGAAATATTGATTGTAGTGTGTCGGTGTAAGTTCAGGCACAGTTTAGCGATATCTCCTAGCTCTGCTAGATGCTGAATAAACTATCCAAACTCCAGGAAAGCTGGGTGATGCCAAACCCCTAATTTAGCTTTCTTCCAGAGCCATTACACAGTCGATAGTCGATATCGACAATTCTCATGCCGATATCCGATAGTCGATAATAGATTATCGCCGATGACCAATAAAGTCTATGGGAGAGGAACAACACCTTCATTCTTACACCCAAACAGGGGTGGAGAACCTGGAATTAACATCCACAACAGTCAAATGGACACGTGCTACATCTTAGGCAAGACAATTAGGCTATAGAAATCACAGAAAAAAGTCACAGACCATTCACTATCCCTGTCTTGTACAACAGCCTGACCCTTAAACCTGCATGACCCACAGATTAAAAAGTGCCGGAAAAAGGAGTCTTTCAACCACCATTTTTAGGATGGAATCCCACCACGTCTTTGTTTCTCTTTTTTTTTAATTGTATTAAATGAGTTGTCTCACTACAGGGATTGCTAGCTATGTTAAAGATCTTGCAAAAACAAGTCATTTTGCAATATGTGTCCCTTAACAGTGTCCTACCTATTCCTGTTTTTGACAGCACCACTACCCTTGAGCCACTCTTGACAATTGTGAAGAACAAATGTCTGTTAGAAACCACATTTTTTAGAATAGGACCTGTAGTATAGCTGCATTTCACAGCAACACGCCCCCAAAAATTCAAAACATGACCCTTGAGCCACTCTTGACAATTGTTAAGAACAAATGTCTGTTAGAAGCCACATTTTTTATAATAGGACCTGTAGTATTGCTGCATTTCACATCAGTATGACCCAAAAAAATTATAAAACTGACTTCTCAGCCACTGTTAAAAATTGTGAGGGAGAAATGCCACTTAAAAGCCCCATTTCTATTCCAAAGGACCATGATTATAGCTGTATCTCACAGTACCATGACATAAAAACCATTGACAATGTGAAAATTCTAAAGATGAAGTGAGTAAATGGAATACGAACACTCGCCAGTGTGTGAGGCGCAGTGCGGGACTTAGACCCAGTGTGGGACTGCGCCTAAGATTTGCCGCCGGAGGAGGTGCGCTCATACATGCCGTGTAAAGTCCGCTGCGCCTCGCCAGTGTTTGAGCCGCAGTGCGGAGACTTAGGCGCAGTGCGGGACTGCACCTAATATTCTCCGTCCGAGAAGGTGCGCAACAGTTTTATTATAGATTACATTAGAAAACCCATAAGAGCATCGGTCGCTCTCGCATTGGTCCAAATAACCGCGTCTCTTTTAACTTAGCCAATCACAAACAGAGCTCGCTCTACATTTCTTTTCCTCATAGAACTCTATGAGAAGGCAGCTCTCCCGCTGATTGGCTAAGATGGACGAGCCCCTCTTCCCCCCAACCAATCACAGTACTAGAATATTTCCCATAGACAGTAATAACTTTTAGGGCGCCCTTCTATTGCGCCCTTCTTTCTCCACTCAAAATAGACGCACTACATATGATTGGTGGATTTATATCTGCCGCCTGGGCTCAACCAATCAGCTCTTTTCTGCCTTTTTACTGTATTTTGAACTGTCCCGCCTTTGAATTTGATTGGTCCATACTTCTCCATAGCTTATAATGGTTCACTATCGCTCCTATTCTGATTGGTTGGTTTCTGCCGACCAATGAGAAGTGCTTACAGAATTTGAATTACTGTATTTCCCGGTAATTCTCTATATCACAAATCCTGTTGTAGCGCCGGTCTCGGCGACAAACGAGTTGTTAGGGATTTGATTGATTTATGTTTATAGAAGGTTTCAGCTCTTTTTCAGAAAATATTTTACACTTAATAAAATTGATTTTTTAAATCATACTCCATGCCGCACGGCGCTGAGAGCCGAGATTTCATTGCCCCGATCTGGCCATAGACTACAATAGGAGAAAGTAGCTCGCGCTCTGATTGGCCAAGACAGCCAAGCCCCCGCTACTTCAACCAATCAGCTCTTTTCTGCATTTTTACTATATTTTGAACTGTCCCGCCTTTGAATTTGATTGGTCAATACTTCTCCACAGGTTATAATGGGTCCCTGTTGCTCCTATTCTGATTTGCCAGGATTGCCAAGTCCCCGCTAGCTCAACCAATCAGCTCTTTTCTGCATTTTTACTGTATTTTGAACTATCCCGCCTTTGAATTTGATTGGTCAATACTTCTCCATAGGTTTTAATGGGTCACTGTCGCTCCTATTCTGATTGGCTGGTTTCTGCCGACCAATGAGAAGCGCTTACAGAATTTGAAGTACTGTATTTCCTGACAATTTCTAAGATCCTATTTCCTGATGTTGCGCCGTTCTATATTTTTGGAAAGTTTTTTTTTTTTTTTTTTCTGAAAATGTTTTACACCTAATAAAAGCGATTTTTGGAATCATACTCCATGCCTCACGGAGCTGAGCGCTGAGATGTACCGTATATACTCGAGTATAAGCCGACCCGAGTATAAGCTGAGGCACCTACTTTTTCCCCAAAAAACTGGAAAGCTTATTGACTCGAGTATAATCCTAGGGTGGAAAACGGAGCGGCAACTGGTGAATTTTAAAAATAAAAAACAGATACCAAAAAAATTAAATAGGCAGTTTAATGTACCCCATAGGCAGTTATATGCTGGTATGGGCAGTTTAATGTCTCCAAAAGGCAGGTTATAGGCAGCTATATGTCCCACTAGGCAGGCTATAGGCAGGTAATTGCCCCCATAGGCAGGTTATAGGCAGGTATAGGTCCTCATAGGCAGGGTATAGGCAGGTATAGGTCGTTATAGGCTGGTATAGGCAGGTATAGGTCCCCCTAGGCAGGCTATAGGCAGGTATAGGCCCCCCTAGCAGGTATAGGCAGGGTATAGGCAGGTATAGGTCCTCCTAGGCAGGGTATAGGCAGGTATAGGTCCCCCTAGCAGGTATAGGCAGGCTATAGGCAGGTATGGGCAGGCTATAGGTCCCCCTAGCAGGTATAGGCAGGCTATAGGCAGGTATGGGCAGGCTATAGGCAGGTATGGGTAGGTATAGGCAGGTATAGGCAGGTATAGGCAGGTATAGGCAGGCTATAGGTCCCCCTAGCATATAGGTTATAGGCAGGTGTAGATAGGATTTTAAAACAAAAAAAACACTTACCTGGCTCCCCGCTGCTCTGCCTCCTTGCTATCCGGCCTCCCGCGCTGTCTTCTCGGCACAGGCGGGTGATGTCATCAGGCCGCGCACGCAGCGTGATGACACATGCTGCCTGTGCCGGAAATTTCGGACGGCCGTGAGTCTGCAGCCGGCCGGAGTCCACTGCAGAGCAGGGAGCGCTCGCTCTCTGACCCGCAGTGGTATCCCTTCACCTATATGCGCTCCGGAGGCGTTGCATATAGGTAAAGGGATCGCTGACAGTGCCCGGACCACCGCAGCGTCCGGACACTGTGCGCTCACTCGGCATTCAGCTATATGCGCTCCCTTAGGAGCCGCATATAGCTGAAGTGTCCTTGCCGGCACTTGGGCCATCTCAGCGCCCGAGTGCCGACAGTGACTCAAGTATAAGCCGAGGTCGCATTTTTCAGCAGATTTTTTGTAATGAAAAACTCGGCTTATACTCGAGTATATACGGTAATTCTTTTGCGATCTTCTATATGTTTCCTCTTGTGTTCCGTTCTCGCTCCACTTCGCCTCCTCCGGCTAATTTAGATCAGAATCAACTACGTCTGCCAGTCGGAGCTGGCAAGCGCTGCAATGTGCCTCACTTTGCCGACCCGCAATCATACATGCCTCGGAGTTTTCGAACACGCCGCGCCCCGCCCCAGAACGCCCACACTGCGTCAATTACACGCCCCTTCATGTGAGGCGCATCTGAAAGTGGCGAAGGCTGCACCTAACATGGCATCCCTGCGTCCGACAGGGGATTCGAGTCGGTGAGGCACCGTTTTCACCAGAAAACAGGCGCAACTCCCGATCATACATGTCGCCCTTGGTGTCTCTTACAGTCTCCTCACCGCAAAACCAGAAAAATGAACTTTTGGGAACTGAGAATAAAAATTGCAGTAAGAAATTATCATTTTAAAAAAGTTTTCAAGAGGACCATTTCTTTTGAAAGAGGAATGTGAAGTAGATCGGCAACTAATCGGTGACCTCAGCAATTGGGGCCACAACATCATCAGAGATCCATGCCTGATTCATCTTGATGAAAGTCAAACGATCCACATTATCTGTGGAAAGCCTGATGCGTTTGTCTGTAATGACTCCTCCAGCTGTGCTGAAGGTCCTCTCAGAAATGATGCTGGCTTCTGGGCAGGACAACACCTCTATGGCGTGGCCAGCGAGCTTGGGCCATTCAACCATTTTGGACACCCAGAAGTCGATTGGGTCCGACTTGATCTTAAGCCGGTCTCTGTGTGTTGTATGTGTGCCTGCATTACATTAGGCTTCTGCCAAAAAGACTGCTGCTGCTGTTGCTACGGCTACTTGGCACTCTACTGCTATCACGTTGCTGACGTTGTTCCACCGTTGTTCCACCGTTGTTCCACCGTGACATTTGAAGAACGTGAAGCAGACGCAACAGATGTCTCCAGATGATCAATCTGCACGGTCTCCAATTCCTGCATTTTACTCTCTATTTGGGTGGGTGGAAGGAAAGTGCTGAGTTTTGATTTGTACCGGGGATCGAGGAGGGTGGCCACTCAGTAACTGTTGTTCAGTTTGATGGGTGGATCATGTTGGAGGAAATGGAGCATCCAAGCACTCATGTGAGAGATGGAGCCTTGATTTCCCAAGCCTCTGGGTCGAGGGGGCACTAGCAAACTGATCTTCCTCATCTTCCTCCTCCGCCTCAAATCCGTGCCAACCTCTTTCCAAGGCAGGGACGTCGGAAACGTCGGTGTCTAGGAATACATCATCCTCCTCCTCCTCCGCTTCCTCCGGCACAGCTTCAACACAGCCCTGACTTGCCTGAGATGATGCACCCTGAGAGCTGATGCGCCACCTTGCACTAGCCCTGGACCCCGAACCACTGCCTAATGAAGACCGATAAAATTGTGAAACTGTTGGGCCTTCTGGATTCGACGGAGAGAAAGGCTCCGTGTCCGCATCTGTGTCCTCCGTCGCTGGTGGGACCTGATATTTCAGAGTGTCCAACGATCTTTCTCGAACTAAGATCGCCACAGTACTCATGCTGACAAGGGCATTGTCCGCACTGACCATTTTGGTGGCTTCTTCAAAACTGGCAAAGATGGTGCAGAGCTCTTTCACCTGCCTCCACTTTCGGTGGCTCAACACCCCGAGGTCCGCACCGCTGCTTGTTAGGCCATGTGTCACTTCGTACTGCGTAATGGCATTGCGCTGCGGCCACAATCACTGGAGCATGTGGAGGGTGGAATTCCAGCGTGTTGCCACATCAACAATGAGACAGTTGACGGGGAGACCGAGCTGACACTGCAACGCAGCTAGGCGGGACGAAGCAGGATGCGAACGGCGGAAGTGTGAGCTCAGACCTCGAGCCTTCCTCAGCAGGCAGTACAGACCCGGGTAGTGCTTTAGAAATTTCTGGAAAACAAGGTTCATGACATGTGCCAGGCATGGGATGTGCTCCAGCCTACTGATCTTAAGGGCGGCCAGCAGATTTCGACCGTTATCGCACACCACCTTGCCTGGCACAAGGTTCTTGTCACCCAGCCAGCGCTTGGTCTCGTTGCGAAGAGCCGTCCACAGCTCCTGACCTGTGTGTTGATGGTCTCCAAGACACATTAATTTCAACACGCTCTGATTTCTCTTGGCACGTGATGCTAACCGTGGACTTTGGGGGACAGAAATCTGCACCATCCCTGCGGTTTTGAAGAGCGTGCGCCGAGCCTGAGAGCCACCGTCACCACCAGAGACATCCACCCAGCTCACCCAGTGAGCTGTCACAGAGATATATAGTGGCCTTGGCCGTGCTTACTAGTCCATGTGTCGGTGGTCAGATGGACTTTGCCGGACACAGATGCAGACAACGCGCTTGAAATTTTAGATGACACGTGGCTGGCCAGGGCAGGGACGGCTTTTCTTTAAAAGAAATGCCTGCTCGGCATCTGGTATTAGGGGCAGGCAAGGGTCATGATGTGGTGGAACCCATCTGTGTCCACCAGACGGAAAGGCAACATTTCCAAGGCCAAAAGCCTGGCAATGCCGACATTCAGGCTTTTGGCTTTGGGATGGTTTGGGTTTAAGTGTTTCTTCTGCTCTCAAACCTGGTAGACAGAAGGGTGGCTGCTAGACTGGCCGCTGTACGGCGTGCAGGTCGTCAAACTGGTGGAAAGAGAAGGGGTAGGATGGGTCTCTGGTGGTGCTGGTGGTACTCGGGTGACGGTGGAGGCTGAAGCGGAGGCTGAGAGACACTTGGTGGTGGCTGAGGAGGAGGAGGCGGAGACAGAGGGTGTGACAGTGGTTGGAAGCCCGGCACCGATGTGGCCTTTTTTGGCCAAGTGTTCCCTCCATTTCGACTAGACATGTTGGTGGTGGTTAAACACCTAAGATTCTTGCCTCTACTGATGTGTTTACGGCAAAGGCGGCATATGACATCGCTGGGTGAATCAGAGGTTTGCTCGAAAAAGGCCCAGGCTTGAGAGGTCCTGGACCTATTCGACGGCGATAAGCGAGGAGCGGTGTTTCCGCTGATCGTGGCTAGCGGAATAATCTCAGCAGACTTGTGCGACCCCCCTCTCCCTTTTTGAGGCGGGAGCTGTACTGGCACTACCCCATCGTCTTCCTCCTTGTCCAGTGATGAAGTGCTCACAAGCAAATTCTGCTGAAAAGACCACGTTGGATCCGCAATGTTGTCATCATCATCATCATCATCAACACAGGTGACTTCCTCGTAATGACATTCTGCATCCTGGAGCTGTGGGCTACAAGCAACAGGCAATGCAAGTCGTTGCCGACCGCCCGGGATTTTTGACGATTGACCGGCTTCCTTCTCCTCCTCTGATGGCATCAGTAAAGGGGCGTCAGAGCAGACAAAATCAACCACTTTGGCCTCTTGATCTTTTAAAAAGCCATCTGACCCCAGCCGCAATTTGTCATCAAAGATATCTTCAGAAAATGGAATATCCACAGTGGTGGGTACAAGAGTTGACATTTGGGCTGCCTTCGCTTCATGTTAGACGGATGCAGGTTGCATTAACCACTGAAGAACAGATTGGCGACGCTGTTCGTTACTGAGATTCACAGGGCCCTGACCCAGCGATGACAGGCCTGATGGTCCTGCAACCGACGATCTGCTGGCTTGCGTGTTGTCGCCAGCACTGGAAGGAACACCTTTTCTCGTACCTCTACCTCCTACACCCCTCTTTGCTCGCTTACCACCTGATTTTTGCTCCATGTTCAGAAAGATAAAAATGTAAGAAGGTATGGAAGAGTTTTTGACAGTCTCTTATTAAAAGACGGCAAATCACAGCTATTCTTAAATCCCTCTAATTTCCTACAGCCAACTAGGATTAGAAACTGAATTGTTTCTAGCGAATACCTGTGAAATTCGGTCTGGTGGAAGAACCGTAAGACAAAATCAACAGTGTTCTTTCTTCAGTCCCAGGGTTTTACAACTGCTAAGTAGGACTAGGAATTGATAGTTTTCAACAATATATCATACAAGTGCGCTATCTGCGCCAAACTGAGATTCACCGAGCGCAATAAAACTATTCAGAAGGTACACGGATGAGAAATTGCGGTTTTTGCAGCAATGACAAACGAGAAGAGTTGCTAGAAAATTTTTCTCTCAGAATTGTCATACAACGTGGCTATTTGAGAAAAACTAGGGCCGCACCACGTGCAATGCAGCTATTTAAAAATTATAAGGAAAACAAACGGTGGTTTTTACACCAATGAAATGCACCAACAGTAGCTACAAAATTTCTGTATTCAAATTTAAGTAAAAAGTGGTTATTTGAAAAAAACTGGGGCGAACCAAAGTGTAATACAGCTGTTTAAATGTTATACGGATAAGAAAAGGTGTGTTTTGCACCAATGAAATACAACAGCAGTTACCACAAAATTTCTGTATTCAAATTTAAGTACAAGGTGGCTCTTTGAAAAAAAATGGGCCGCACCAAAGTGAAATACAGCTATTTAAATGTTATATGGATAATAAAAGGTGGGTTTTGCACCTATGAAATACACTTGCAATTACTAGAAAATTTCTGTATCCTAATATAAGAACAAGATGGGTCTTTGAACAAAAATGGGCTGCGCCAAAGTGAAAAACACCTATTTAAAATGTATACGTTTAATACATCTGCATATCACAAGGCCTTGTGATATGCAGATGCTTAGTAGAGGGCGAAAGGCAAAACATAACTCTACAAGCCATTCGTTTGGTGCTCTCCTCAAGGAGAGATCTTCCCTTTTCTGAGCCACAACTACCACAAAAGACTTCAGAGGGGGCAATACACAGTACTGAAAACAGGGTATGTAAACTTTTGATCAGGGTCAATTGGATGTTTTTGGTTGTCATTATGATTTAAAAAGTGAAAACACTGCCGGGGAATGTAAACTTTTGAACACAACTGTGTGTATGTATATCAGTATGTAATCAGTTGTATACCCTCTTGAATAGCATGAAGAAACCACTTGTATGGATCTGACATGTGAACACTCTGGGCCTCATATATAAAAACAGGACAGCACTTGTTGCTCCTAGCAATAAGTCAAAGCACAGCCTTCATTTCTTTTAGTGCTCTGGAAGAATGATAGCTGCTTGTTGAGTGTTTGCTATCAGCAACAAAGACAGTCTTAGGCTTAGACAGTTTTCAGAAATGAGATCCCCTGTGTTTTGCACCTATGAAATACACCTGCAATTACTAGTAAATTTCTATATCCTAATATAAGTACAAGATGGGTCTTTGAACAAAAATGGGCTGCGCCAAAGTGAAAAACACCTATTTAAAATGTATTCGGATAATAAAAGGTGGGTCTTGCACCTATGAAATATTCCTGCAATTATTAGCAAATTTCTGTATCCCAATATAAGTACAAGGTGGGTCTTTGAACAAAAATGGGCTGCGCCAAAGTGAAAAACACCTATTTAAAATGTATACGGATAATACAATGTGGGTTTTGCACCTATGAAATACACCTGCAATTACTAGCAAATTTCTGTATCCTAATATAAGTACAAGATGGGTCTTTGAACAAAAATGGGCTGCACCAAAGTGAAAAACACCTAATTAAAATGTATACGGATAATAAAAGGTGGGTTTTGCACCTATGAAATACACCTGCAATTACTAGCAAATTTCTGTATCGTAATATAAGTACAAGATGGGTCTTTGAACAAAAATGGGCTGCGCCAAAGTGAAAAACACCTATGTAAAATGTATACACCCTCTACTAAGCATCTGCATATCACAAAGCATTATGGGAAAGGGGCTGGCTTTTTGCTTTCTCAAGACGCGGTGGGTCAAAAGCAAATTTAGGATTTATTATATCCAACAGAGGGCGCTTTGGGCTTCTCAGCCCCTTTCCCATAATGCCTTGTGATATGCAGATGCTTAGTAGGGGGCGAAAAGGCAAAACATAACTCTACAAGCCGTTCGTTCGGTGCTCTCTTCAAGGAGAGATCTTCCCTTTTCTGAGCCACTCAATGCCTCCCACACAGCCAGCCAGTATCTTCTCTGCTCTGCACTGATGGGGGACAAAAATCCCGAAACAGTGTTGTCTGCAGATGAGAGATACTGACTTGGCTAAAAAATCCTTTTTGCTTTCTCAAGACTCGGTGGGTCAAAAGCAAATTGAGGATTTGTTACATCCAACAGAGGGCACTTTGGGCTTCTCAGCTCCTTTCCCATAATGCCTTGTGATATGCAGATGCTTAGTAGAGGGCGAAAAGGCAAAACATAACTCTACAAGCCGTTCGTTTGGTGCTCTCCTCAAGGAGAGATCTTCCCTTTTCTGAGCCACAACTACCACAAAAGACTTCAGAGAGGGCAATACACAGTACTGAAAACAGGGGTATGTAAACTTTTGATCAGGGTCATTTGGATGTTTTTGGTTGTCATTATGATTTAAAAAGTGAAAACACTGCCGGGGAATGTAAACTTTTGAACACAACTGTGTGTATGTATATCAGTATGTAATCAGTTGTATACCCTCTTGAATAGCATGAAGAAAGCACTTGTATGGATCTGACATGTGAACACTCTGGGCCTCATATATAAAAACAGGACAGCGCAGGACAGCACTTGTTGCTCCTAGCCAGGCTCGGACTGGGCCGCCGGGGGACCGGGGGATCCCCGTGGTGCCCCCCCCCCCCCCCGAGCCGCTGTGGGCCCCGGAGGCAGTGCCGTCGCTCCCCGGGGCCCGTCCGCGCATCCGGTCCCTGTGCGCCCGGGACCTGCGTCCCGAGTGCCCAGAGGCCGGCCCGGTAGCTGGGGACTAATGTCCCCGACTCCCGAGGCTGCGCGGTGTCAGCGGAGCGCAACGCCACTAGCGCTGCGCTCTGCTGATCTCCCCGGCAGGCTGAACGCATTAGGCCTTCAGCCTGCCGGGCGCCGGCCCCTACTGCTGATGTAGGCGGCGCGGTGACGTCACTCCACCGCGCCGCCTATGCAGGGCGGCAGTACAGTGCCTCGGAGCAGGACCCCGAGCCAGGTAAGTGGCAATTTGTTGTTTTTTGTTTTGTTTTTTTAACTGGCTACAAGGGGGGGCCCTGGCTACAAGGGTGGGGGGCCCTGGCTACAAGGGGGTCCCTGACTACAAGGGGGTCCCTGACTACAAGGGGGGCCCTGACTACATGGGGGCCCTGGCTACAAGGGGGGGCCCCTGACTACAAGGGGGTCCCTGGCTACAAAGGGGGTCCCTGGCTACAAAGTGGGGCCCTGACTACAGGGGGGCCCTGACTACAGGGGGCCCTGACTACACGGGGTCCCTGACTACAGGGGGACCCCTGACTACCTAAATGGGGGCCCATGGCTACCTAAAGGGGGCCCTGGCTACCTAAAGGGGGGCCCTGGCTACAAGGGGTCCCTGGCTACAGAGGGGGGTCCTGACTACAGAGGGGGGTCCTGACTACAGAGGGGGGTCCCTGGCTACAAGGGGGGTCCCTGGCTACAAGGGGGTCCCTGGCTACAAGGGGGGGCTCTGACTACAGGGGGTCCTGGCTACAAGGGGTCCCTGGCTACCTAGGAGGCCCTGGCTACCTACAGGGGGCCCCTGACTACAAGGGGGGCCCTGGCTACCTAAAAGGGGGCCCTGGCTACAAAGGGGGGTCCCTGGCTACCAGGGGGGCCATGGCTGCAAAAGGGGCCCTGACTGCAAAAGGGGCCCTGACTACAAGGGGTCCCTGGATACCTAGGGGTCCCTGGCTACCTATAGGGGGCCCCTGACTACCTACAGGGGGCCCTTGACTACCTACAGGGGGCCCCTGACTACAAGGGGGGCCCTGGCTACCTAAAAGGGGGCCCTGGCTACAAGGGGGGGCCCTGACTACAAGGGGGGGCCCTGGCTACAAGGGGGGGCCCTGACTACAAAAGGGGCCCTGAGTACAAGGGGGCCCCTGACTACAAGGGGACCCCTGACTACAAGGGGGCCCATGGCTACCTAAAGGGGGGCCCTGGCTACCTAAAGGGTGCCCTGGCTACAAGGGGGCCCCTGACTACAAGGGGGCCTCTGACTACAAGGGGGGCCCTGGCTACCTAAAAGGGGGCCCTGGCTACAAAGGGGGGCCCTGGCTACAAAGCGGGCCCTGGCTACAAAGAGGGCCCTGGCTACAAAGAGGGCCCTGATTACAAAAGGGGCCCTGACTACAAGGGGTCCCTGGCTACCTACAGGGGGCCCTGACTACCAAAGGGGGCCCTGGCTACAAAGGGGGGCCCTGGCTACCTAAAAGGGGGCCCTGACTACAAGGGGGGCCCTGGCTACCTAAAGGGGGGCCCTGGCTACAAGGGGGCCCTGACTACCTACAGGGGGGCCCTGACTACCTAAAGGGGGGCCCTGACTACAAGGGGGGCCCTGACTACCTAAAGGGACGCCTTGACTACCTACAGGTGGGCCCTGACTACAAAGGGGGCCCTGGCTACCTAAATACTAAAGGGACCCTGACTACCTACACAGTAGCCAGAGGGGGGAGAGGGGGGGGGGGCATGACTTCCTGCACACTAGCTAAAGGAGGTCCCTACCTACCTGCAAACTACCTAAAGGAAACCCCTAACTGCCTGCAAACTACCTAAAGCATACATGCCAACTCTCCCGTTTTTGGCGGGGGGGTCCCGCTATTTGGGGTCTCCCCCCCCGCCCTCCCGGGGGCGTTGGCATTCCTCCCGCCGCCTGCAGGCGGCGGGGGTCCTTTAAATTACCGCGGCGCAAGAGTAGTGCTGGCGCGCTACTCTTGCGCCGCCGGGCCACTCCTACAGGCGGGTGAAGCGGCCGCAGCATCCGCTCACCCGCCCGCGGTCTCACTGTGCGGGGAGGAGGCAGGAGGGATCGCTCCCTCCTCCCTCCTCCCCCTGTATGTCCGGTGTCTGTGCGCGCGGTACATACAGGTCAGCGGCGCAGGGGAAGTGACGCGCGGCTGCACTCACTTCCCTGCGTCGCTGAGGAGATCGGGCAGGAGCGGCCGCGCTGCAGGAGCCTGGTGAGGTAAGTGGATTTTATTATTTTATTTGTATTAGCTTTAGGGGGGCTCTGCCTGGCAACAATGGGGGCACTACCTGGCAACAATGGGGCATCACCTGGCAACAATGGGGGCATCACCTGGCAACAATGGGGGCATCACCTGGCTAACAGATGGGGCACTACCTGGCTAACAGAGAGGGCAACTACCTGGCAACAATGGGGGCATCACATGGCAACAATGGGGGCACTACCTGGCTAATAGATGGGGCACTACCTGGCAACAGAGGGGGCACTACCTGGCAACAGAGGGGGCACTACCTGGCAAACAATGGGGGCATCACCTGGCAAACAATGGGGGCACTACCTGGCAACATAGGGGGCACTACCTGGCAAACAATGGGGGCACTACCTGGCTAACAGATGGGGCACTACCTGGCAACAATGGGGGCACTACCTGGCAAACAATGGGGGCACTACCTGGCAAACAATGGGGGCACTACCTGGCAAACAAAGGGGGCACTACCTGGCTAACAAAGGGGGCACCTACCTGGCTAACAAAGGGGGGACCTACCTGGCTAACAAAGGGGGGCACCTACCTGGCTAACAAAGGGGGGCATCTACCTGGCTACAAATTTGGCTCTACCTGGCTACAGACGGGGCATCTACTTGGCTACAAGGGGGCATCTACTGGCCTGTAAGGGGCACTACCTGGTTATGGGGGGCTACTACCTGGCAATAAGGGCATCTACCTGGCTTTCTTCCAAAGCCGTTATGCAGTTATGTGGAGTGGGAGTGGCTTTTTGAAGGGGCGTGACATACCGACAAGATGGGCGTGTCCATGCAAATTTTAGCCACGGCGCGCATAGCGCGCCGCCCACTAAAGTCTCCTGCTTTTTCATTTTCAAAAGTTGGCAACTATGACCTAAAGGAGGCCTTAACTGGCTGTATACTACTTCATGGGAAGCCCTAACTGCCTGTATACTACCTAAAGGAGGTCCCTAACTGCTTGCAGCCTATATAAAGGGGACCCTAACTACCTACAGCTTACCTAACTGGGAGAAACCACCTACCTACAGACTGGGGCCTTGCCTATTTGCCTACCTACCTAGGGTCTTGTCTACCTACCTGGTAATATAATTGAGAGGGCAGCAGCCCATAGTTGTAGCATAATCTTCAGGGGGTTAGCCCTCTCCCCACCCTCCAACCCCTTAGGATACTAGGCCTCTAAGTTATGGCTTGTACCCGCTCTCCCACCCCTGGGAAGTTTGTACAGAGGTGGGAATAGATAGAGGTGCTGGAAAATTGAGGATTCTAAGATATTTGTGTGTAATTTCTGCAGGGATGAGTTGTGGCCGGGACAAGTCATCATGGCGGTGTGGAACGGATGCAGAAGAAAAGGGAATAAGAACGGATCATAAGAGAAGAGAACAACTCATCAGATATGACATCTCCGGTGAGTCCCTGATTTCAGGGGTTATTTTACTTCTTTACTGGATCAGTGCTGTATTCACTGTAATGTGATGTGACCTGAGCTGGTGTCTGACCTCTATATGGAGGTATTGTAGGTTATACCTGAGCTGGTGTCTGACCTCTATGTGGTCTCTATATGGCGGTGTTGTAGGTTATACCTGAGCTGATGTCTGACCTCTATGTGGTCTCTATATGGTGGTGTTGTAGGTTATACCTGAGCTGGTGTCTGACCTCTATATGGTCTCTATATGGTGGTGTTGTAGGTTATACCTGAGCTGGTGTCTGACCTCTATGTGGTCTCTATATGGTGGTGTTGTAGGTTATACCTGAGCTGGTGTCTGACCTTTATGTGGTCTCTATATGGCAGTGTTGTAGGTTATACCTGAGCTGGTGTCTGACCTTTATGTGGTCTCTATATGGCAGTGTTGTAGGTTATACCTGAGCTGGTGTCTGACCTCTATGTGGTCTCTATATGGCGGTGTTGTAGGTTATACCTGAGCTGGTGTCTGACCTCTATGTGGTCTCTATATGGTGGTGTTGTAGGTTATACCTGAGCTGGTGTCTGACCTCTATGTGGTCTCTATATGGTGGTGTTGTAGGTTATACCTGAGCTGGTATTGGAGCTCTATGTGGTGGTGTTGTAGGTATAATGCCAGCGTACATGTGTCCCTGATTGACCCTGTGATAGGAGTTTCCTGCTGGTGTTTATTTTCGAAGGTGGTGAGGTGCGTGACCAAGGGAAACGTGGAGGGGGATATTGTATGTGGGTGGAGGATATTGTATGTGGGTGGGGGATATTGTATGTGGGTGGAGGGGGATATTGTATGTGGGTGGAGGGGGATATTGTATGTGGGTGGAGGGGAATATTGTATGTGGGTGGGGGGGATATTGTATGTGGGTGGAGGGGGATATTGTATGTGGGTGGAGGGGGATATTGTATGTGGGTGGAGGGGGGTATTGTATGTGGGTGGAGGGGATATTGTATGTGGGTGGAGGGGGATATTGTATGTGGGTGGAGGGGGTGATATTGTATGTGGGTGGAGGGGGATATTGTATGGGTGGAGGGGGATAGTGTATGTGGGTGGAGGGGGATATTGTTGTTGGGGGGTGGAGGGGGATATTGTATGTGGGTAGAGGGGGATATTGTATGTGGGTGGAGGGGGATAGTGTATGTGGGTGGAGGGGATGTTGTATGTGGGTGGAGGAGGATGTTGTATGTGGGTGGAGGGGGATGTTGTATGTGGGTGGAGGGGGATGTTGTATGTGGGTGGAGGGGGATATTGTATGTGGGTGGAGAGGGATATTGTATGTGGGTGGAGGGGGATATTGTATGTGGGTGGAGGGGGATATTGTAGTTGGGTGGGGGGATGTTGTATGTGGGTGGAGGGGGATGTTGTATGTGGGTGGAGGGGGATGTTGTATGTGGGTGGAGGGGGATATTGTATGTGGGTGGAGGGGGATATTGTATGTGGGTGGAGGAGGATATTGTATGTGGGTGGAGGGGGATATTGTATGTGGGTGGAGGGGGATGTTGTATGTGGGTGGAGGGGGATGTTGTATGTGGGTGGAGGGGGATGTTGTATGTGGGTGGAGGGGGATATTGTATGTGGGTGGAGGGGATGTTGTATGTGGATGGAGCTACTTAGCCCTGTGTCTATGATATGTTAGACGGACATATGTGTGAGATACAGATATGTGACTCTCTTGCTATTGTACTACACATTACAGTTCTGTTTTGCACACTGTATTATGTGGTAAAATGGGCGCGTTTATGTCCGAGAGGCCGGTAAATTTTCATGTACAGTAGGGTGGGCCACCGAAGATCAACTCCCCTGTGGGGCCTAGACCCCCCAGTCCGACACTGCTCCTAGCAATAAGTCAAAGCACAGCCTTCATTTCTTTTAGTGCTCTGGAAGAATGATAGCTGCATTTTGATTGTTTGCTATCAGCAACAAAGACAGTCTTACGCTTAGACAGTTTTCAGAAATGAGATCCCCTGTGTTCACTGTTGCCACTGGAGTTGTGTCTTTATTTTATTTCTGGTGTAAATGTTGTGGCTTACAGATTTAAAAAAAAATCTGTCCCTCCTCCCCTTAGATTAGGGTCCTGGGCCAATCCTGGTTTAGGTTCTCTTTGCCCAGACATCATAGAAACAAGTAGGTAGGAGCATGTTGAGCTGGACACTCTATTAGGTTCTGCAAGTCTCAGAAATTATTGTTGAGGGGATGAGAATATGGGTGCCCAACTGGGCAGGGTAATGGTGGTGCTCTTAAAGTCTGTGTAAGGCAGCATAAAGTATATTAACCTGAGTTACATCTTTTAAGGGCTTGTTAATTTGCAGTCTTGGAAAGCATGTCTGCACAAATCCAATTTCTAAGTAGTAAATAAGTTGGCTGTATGCCGGCTGACTCTCTTGTTAAAGGGGTTGTCTCACTATAAGAATTGCTTTTTATGTTAAAGATCTTGCAAAAGCAAGTCACTTTGCAATATGTGTCCATTGTGTTCGACCTATTCCTAGATATCCCCACTGGTATGGGCTGCATCAGGTCCATAGGTTGCTATAGTTACAGACCTGTTAATTTTATCCTGATTGCCTGCCAGCACTGGTCATTATTACTACAATCTGGTCTCCTCAGCAGGTCACTAGTCACCAGTAAAAGCTAGTAAACATGCCCCGGAATTCAGAAATTAAACCAAGAAAATAGGACTGAGATAAGATGAATCAATGTAGTGAGACAAACCCTTTAAGGTTGGGGAAGAGCAGAGACTAAGCACAGACTATAAGTAACTGTCATTGTACCACTGAAGCAAAGGATTATTTAGCATCCACAAAAATGAATTAATCCATGATTTTTAAACGGTACAGAGAGGGGATCATAAATGAATCCATAAATGGCCAAAGGGGACATAATCTGTTTGCTTATTGCCGAGCAGATCTTGCCCTGGGTCAATAGAATTATAGTTCTAAGAGTCACAGAGTCACTAGACTATGAGCAATAGTAGCATCTAATATTGTTTTGAAATTGAAAGCTAAAAGTCTTTCTGTACTTCTAGACTAAAAGGGATGTAATTATCCATCAAAAAATTTAAATATGGGTATGAAAAGGCAAAAATAAAAAAGGAGCTTTTAGCTCCTCCTAGCAATAAAATAGGGCATTAAAAATAGTTTTGAACATTTTCAAATACAAGTAGAGAAAATCAATTCTAAAAGTACACATGAATAAAGTGATTGGTGAAAAAAAATCATAAAACCGAGCTAATTATTTTTAGACTATTTCGAAACGGCGAGTATTTCAAGTTGGAATCTACGCAAATTTCAACTTAAAACTCTCATCTAATAACAAAGTTAAATAGTTCCCATTAACCTCAATAGATTTTCAGCGGTCTGTTTCACTGTTGAAAAACTTGTTAATTTGTTGGTCATATTTTATGTGGAAAACAAATATAAATGTATTATTCATGTCAATGGGAATGACCTCTTGTAATACATACCGAAAACATTTGTATGTGGTTTATAACACTGACCTACATCCAAAAACTACATAGCAATGAATAAGAATTGTCTCTGACTGTAAACCATGCTTGAAAAAGCTATCCTAAATCCACATGCAATAACATATGAAATACTCATTAACAAATATGCTGTTCAATGCAGTTTTCAACAGCTGAATCCGCTGAGTCGATTTTAATCAATATGTGGACATACGTTTACCTGTTTAAATTTAAGGACAAAAACGTAAGATGTAATGAACCTTTGGATGCCTGGTTTGCAGGTAACAAAACAACATCCACTGCAACAAAAAGAAAGATGCTTTTGCTACCACAACACTAATTGGTTATTCTGCCTGAAGTTATTTAGTCTATGAGATTCTCTATCAAGGGGAGTGTTGATAGTAGATTTACTAACTGGATTTAAATTGAATTGAAGGGCTTTCTGGTAAGAAATTATATATTAACTGTGATTAAAGATTATAATCACAGTTGTAGTGGATCTAAGGAATTCATCTAGTAGTCCTTATGGGAAATGGGAGTTCATTGATACAGAAAAGAAAAATTTCTTTCCTTTTAGACAATTGAGATCTCACCGTTTTCCAGTTGAAAAGGTGTCTTGTTTTAACATAATTTGCAGATATAATCAGGTGATGGTGATAGCAATTTTTTGGGAGGGAGCCACTTAATAATATCGTTTGTAAAAAAGGATCTCATAATGTCAATGTTAAAGCTGAATGTGCAAAAGTTTAAGGATTCACTTTTCAGGAACAACTTCCGAGCTGTGAGCATGATATGTATTATATTATTAATTCCACTGATATTTTTAAAGAATTGTAATGAATTGTTTTAACTGAAGTTCACATGTATAGAAAACATTGGTTGATTTTCATGTTGGTGATGTGATATAGACCGTTCAAGAGGGATGGGTGATTTTTAGGGAGACATGTATGAAGGAAGGCTCTTCGAAGTGAATTGTTGAGTCTCGTTTTCAGTGTATAATGTGTCTTAATGTATGAAAGTGGTTTTTGTGTGAATGGTGTGTAAAGATGTTAAATATAATGTGTGGATTTTCCAATTTTATTTTCTACAACTTGTCCCTCTAGTATCCCAGAAATCTTTCTTATACACATGCAGTAAATGGGATTGTTACCTGAGCCTGTACAGTACAGACCACAAGTTTGGACACACAAATCCTAAACAAAGTAGCAATTCGTACAGACAGCACTCCAGTGGAATGCTGTCTGTACGAATTGCTACATGTGGAATTATATACTTATCAAAAAAGTGTGAAACAACTGAAAATATGTCTCATATTCTAGGTTCTTCAAAATAGCCACCTTTTGCTTTGCTGCTTTACACACTCTTGACATTCTCTTGATGAGCTTCAAGAGGTAGTCAAATGAAATGGTCTTCCAACAGTCTTGAAGGAGTTCCCAGTGATGCTTAGCACTTGTTGGCCCTTTTGCCTTCACTCTGCGGTCCAGCTCACCCCAAACCATTTCGATTGAGTTCAGGTCTGGTGACTGTGGAGGCCAGGTCATCTGGCGTAGCACCCCATAACTCTCCTTCTTGGTCAAATAACCTTTACACAGTCTGGAGGTTGTTTGGGGTCATTGCAGTGGCATACTATTCCATCCGGTTTGCGTTTAGTTGGACCATCATTTATTTTTCAACAGGACAATGACCCCATGTGTTAATTCATAGTTTTGATGCCTTTAGTATGAATCTACAATTTTTATAGTCATGAAAATACAGAAAACTGTTGAATTGAGAAGGTGTGTCCAAACTTTTAGTCTGTACTATATAAGAAACAAGTTCAAATTCCATTTGGATGTATGAGTTTGGCTATGTCTACACGGCAATAGATAAAAAAACAACCTGAAAACCAAATCCCAAAAAATATTTACTTTTGGATTCTATGTAAAGTGCTGGACGCGTTTTGTGCGTGTTTCTTGCAGAAATACAGAGCAAATATAATGCTGTACATGCCTGCAAAAAGAATGCCCAAAAAAATGCAGCAAAAATGCGTAAAAAACATGCAGCACCTTTTGACAGTCAATGGACAAAAAAACTTCAGTTTTATGAATGTTTTATGTGTCACGAGTGGGTCCGAAGCCCCCCGGTCGGGCTGCGGCCGCACTCGTGCCGCTGCGACCCCCCCGGCATCCAGAGCGAGTGGCGCCGCGGTCCGCGCCTCTGGTCGCGGGCGCACTCGCCCCCCTGCACAGCACTCCTTTCCTTAACACGCTCCTGCGTCCCCACGACTTCCCTGCTAGCTGGTGCGCGCGTCCCCGCTCCTTAGGCGCGCGCTGGCTCTCTTAGATTTAAAGGGCCACCGCGCAGACAATTGGGTATGGCTGGTCGCTGAACCTATATAAGTCCCTTCCTTCTGGAATGCCCCCGCTGGATCTTTAGTGCCTTACTGCCTTTAGAGAAAGTGTTTCTTGCATCTAGTTCTGATTACCGTGTACCGAACCATTCCGCTCCAGCCCCTCGACCACTAACCTCTGCCGCCTGTCCTGACCTCCTGCCTGTCCCCGACTACACCTACATCTCACAATTTTGTACCATGCACTGCCTTGGCCGCCGCCGCAAGCAAGTCACGCCAGTGGAAGCGACCTTGTAGTTTCCCGCCACAGCAAGCCCATCCCACTTTGCGGCGGGCTCTGGTGAAAACCTGGTTCTGCTTAGACTCTGCTCCCTGGTAAGGCTTACACCATCGCCTGCGGTGGTCCAGCGGATCCACTACCATCATCCGTGACAGTAAGATCTGGCCATGGATCCCGCCAAAGTACCTCTGCCTGGTGATACGGACCTCCCCGCAATCGTGGCTCAGCAGTCGCAACAAATCGCGCAACAAGCTCAGCAGCTGAACCAGTTGTCCGCCATGCTCCTCTCCTCCCATGGCGACGCCTCTGCCAGCATTCGTGGGTTCCAAACTTCGGCTACCTTTACCCTCTAAGTTTGAAGGGGACCCTAAACTTTGCAGGGGATTTATTACCCAGTGCTCTATGCACATTGAATGAATGGCAGATCATTTCTCCACTGAACGTTCGAAGGTAGCCTTCTTGGTTAGTTTACTGTCTGGGAAGGCTCTGGCTTGGGCTATCCCTCTTTGGGACAGGAATGATCCGGTGACTACGGACCTGCAAGTTTTCCTCTCCGAGTTCCGCAGTGTCTTTGAAGAGCCGGCGCGAGCATCCTCTGCAGAGCCCGTTCTACTGACTCTTCGCCATCGTGACTCCTCGGTCGGGGACTCTGCCGTTCAGTGCCGGACCCTGGCGTCGGAGCTTACCTAGAACGATGCCGCCCTGTGTGCCACCTTTAAAAAGGGCCTGTCCGGCAGGGTTAAGGATGCTCTAGCAGCTAGAGACTTCCCTGAGCGAATTGATCCACCTGGCTACCCGTATTGATGTTCGCTTCGCCGAACGGCAAAAGGAGCTTCGCCAGGAAATTGACCTCGCCCGACCACGCCGACTGTCTTGCCTGGCTCCGGTATTCCAAAGACCTCCGCTTCCTCTACCGGCCAGTGAAGAGCCCATGCAGGTGGACCAGGCTCATTTGTCCGAACAGGAACTTTCCCGCCGTCGGGCCAAGAAATTGTGCCTCTATTGTGCCAGCCTGGATCACTTTCGCTATGGCTGCCGACGTCGTCCTCAGTGGCAGGGAAACGCCCGCACCTAGGTCATGTCGGAGAGGCGTCCCTGTGTGTGAACTCTTCCTCTCCACGTCTATCTATGGAAGTAGAGGTCTTGACTGGTTTCGGACTCATATTTTGGGTGCCTGCTTTTCTGGACTCCGGCTCCCCCGGGAACTTTATCCACGCCGCTCTGGTGTTCCAGTATCGTCTCCCGGTGACCTGCCTGGAGAGGCCTTTGGTGATATCCTCCGTCAGTGGGGAGCTCCTTAGTGACGCTATCCGGTACGTGACCAAGCCACTGTCCCTCCACGTGAGGGCCTCACACAAGGAGAAGATCACCTTTTATGTCCTTCCCCGCTCTTACTCAGCGATCCTGTTGGGGCTCCCGTGGCTGCAGCTCCACGCCCCTATGCTCAACTGGAAAACCGGGAAGGTTTTGCGCTGGGGACCCGACTGTCGGAGCCACTGTCTATTGGTTCCTCAGCCAGTCTGACTCACTCCTCCCCAACGGCATACCAGGCCTCTGCCAAGTCTTCCCGCTGAATACCAGAACTACGTGGATGTCTTTTCGGAGAAGCAGGCCAAATCTTTTCCTCCTCATCGCCCCTATGACTGTCCCATTGACCTCCTCCCAGGGACCAGTCCTCCTCGGGGCAGGATCTATCCGTTGTCTAGGCCCGAGACCCAGGCCATATCGGACTATATCCGTGAGAACCTGCAAAAACGCTTTATACGCAAGTCCTCCTCGCCCACCGGTGCCGGTTTTTTCTTCGTCCAGAAGAAGGATGGTTCACTCCACCCCTGCATCAACTACTGGGGTCTGAACCAGATTACCGCGAAGAACCGGTACTCCTTGCCGCTAATCACAGAACTCTTTGACCGACTACAAGGAGCCAACATCTTTTCCAAGCTGGATCTGCACGGAGCATACAATTTCATCAGCATCCGTGAAGGTGATGAGTGGAAAACTGCTTTTAATACCCGTGATGGCCACTTTGAATACCTGGTGATGCCCTTCGGCCTGTATAATGCTCCCGCGGTCTTTCAGGAGTTCGTAAACAATGTCTTCATTGACCTGCTGTATACGTGCGTCATCGTTTACCTGGATGACATCTTGTTTTTTTTTCCTGACCTCCGGACCCATCAGTCATAGGTGTGTCAGGTCCTGCAACGTCTTCGCTGCAACCGCCTGTATGCCAAATTAGAGAAATGCTTGTTCCATCAGTCCAGCCTGCCCTTCCTCGGATATATCGTCTCCGACCAAGGCCTGAAAATGGACCCTGCCAAGTTATCTGCAATCCTGCAATGGCCACGACCTGTTGGCCTTCGGGCCATACAATGTTTTCTGGGATTCGCCAATTATTATCGGCAATTTATCCCCCACTTCTCTACGCTGGTGGCTCCAATTGTGGCTTTAACTAAGAAGAGGGCTAATTCAAGGTGTTGGCCACCAGAGGCCGAAGAAGCTTTCTCTGAATTGAAGATGGCCTTTGCCTCCGCATGCATCTTATCACGCCCTGACCCCGAGAAGCCTTTCTCATTGGATGTGGATGCCTCTTCAGTGGGTGCTGCGGCAGTCCTCACTCAGAAGGGTCCAAAGGGGAAGACCCTCACCTGCGGATTCTTCTCCAAGACTTTCTCATCGACTGAGAGAAATTATGCTATTGGAGATTGGGAGTTACTCGCTATCAAGATGGCCCTGGAGGAATGGTGTCATCTTCTGAAGGGAGCTCATCATCCCTTCGGTGTATTCACGGACCACAAGAACCTCCAGTACCTCCAGTTGGCCCAGTGCCTTAACTCTCGGCAGGAACGTTGGTTTCTCTTTTTCTCGCGATTCAACTTCCGGATCCATTTCCGTCCAGTAGAGAAGAACATCAGGGCGGATGCCCTCTCTCGCGCTTCGGACATCACTGGAGAAGAGCCTCGGCCCCAACACATCCCGAACGCTTGATCCAGGCGGCGCCGTTCCTCCTTCAACAGATACCTCCTGGCAAGACCTACGTTCGGCCGTCTCTGCGCAGGAGGGTCCTGAATTGGGGACATTGCTCGTTGATGGCTGGACATCCTGGGGCTCGAAGATCGTATCAGTTGATTTCTCCTTTCTATTGGTGGCCGGGTCTGGCCAAAGATACTAGAGAGTTTGTGGAGGCCTGTGCCACTTGTGCCCATGATAAGATACCTAGCCACAGTCCATCCGGCCTGCTGCAACCCTTGCCGACTCCCAGTACTCCATGGTCTCATGTAGCGATGGAATTTATCACGACCTTCCGCCCTCTTCGGATAACACCGTGATTTGGGTTATTATTAATAGATTCTCTAAGATGTCGCACTTTGTCCCTTTACCCGGGTTACCATCCGCACCCCATCTTGCCTCTCTCTTCTTCATACATGTTTTCCGCCTGCACGGCCTGCCCCAGGACATCATTTCTGATCGTGGGGTTCAGTTTGTGTCGAAGTTCTGGCGTGCACTCTGCTCCCGGTTACAGGTTAAGTTAGACTTCTTTTCTGCATACCACCCGCAATCTAATGGCCAAGTAGAGAGGGGCAATCAGATTCTGCAGTTACTTGCGCCACTTTTTCTCGGCTGCCCGGATGATTGGTCCAGCCTTCTACCCTTTGGGGCCGAATTTTCGTACAATTCGCTGGACTCAGAAGCTTCGGGAGCGTCTCCCTTCTTTGTGGACTATGGTCGGCACCCCCGCCTGCCTCTCCCTCTGCACTACTCCTCCGAGGTTCCTTCAGTGGATGCCATTTGGGATCAGACTCGTTGGACCCTACAGCGTGCGGCTGTCCGCATGAAAACCCAGGCGGACAAGAAAAGGATACCTGCTCCGACCTTTGTTCCGGGAGACAAGGTCTGGCTGTCCGCCAAATACGTCCGGGTGAAAATAACCAGTTACAAAACTTGGGCCACACTTCCTGGGCCCTTTGAGGTGCTGAGGGTATTAAAACCTGTTTGGGCCTATAAGGTCCGGCTCCCACCCACCATGCGGATCCCAAATTCTTTTCATTATCTCTTCTGAAGCCTGTCGTGCTGAACCGTTTTTCCAGAAAAATCGTTTCCCCCTCTCCTGAAGCCGTAGCCTCCAACATATTTGTGGTTAAGGAGATCCTAGCCATGAAACCTATTAGGGGAAGACGGCATTTTCTCATTGATTGGGATGGATTCGGGCCAGAGGAGAGATCTTGGGAGCCGGAGGAGAACATCTTGGACCGCGGACTCGTGTTGAGTTTCCTCCGATCCAGAATGAGGGGGAGGCCTAGAGGGAGGGGGGGTGTACTGTCACGAATGGGTCCGCAGCCCCCCGGTCGTGCTGCGGGCGCACTTGTGCTGCTGTGACCCCCCGGCATCCAAAGAGAGTGGCGCCGTGGGCGCACTCTTCCCCCTGCACAGCACTCCTTTCCTGACCACGCTCCTGCGTCTCCGCGACTTCCCTGCTGGCCGGTGCGCGCATCCCTGCTCCTTAGGCGCGCGCGCCGACTCTCTTAGATTTAAAGGGCCATCGTGCCGACAATTGGGTATGGCTGGTCGCTGACCCTATGTATCTCAAAATCTTACCAATAAAAACTACATTTCAACCTGTGAACAATGAACTCTCACTCAGGTCCATAGGTAGAAAAACTTAAAAGTTATTGGTTTGCTGCCGCACAAATTTAAGAAGTAGATGATGTTTTAATTTTCTTAAATATTTTTGATATCACCGGAATAATCGGAGTTTGCGCCTGTTTCCAGGCGTATACTGCACCTCACAGTGTCGGCTCCGCTGTAGTGCGCTGTTAGGCGCAACCTTCGCCACTTTCGTATGCGCCTATCATAAAGGGGCTTACAGTGGGCGCGCTGTGGACGTTCTGGGGCGGGACGCGGAAAATTAGAAAAATCCGAGGCATGCATGACTGCGGGTCGGCTAAGTGAAGCGCATTCCAGCGCTTTACAGCTCTGACAGGCAGACCTAGTTTAATGTGGTCTATCTGAGCGGAGAAGTCGAAGTGGAGCACGGAATTCTTGGAATGTGCTATAGTTCTACACTTACTGCAGTACACTACTAAAATAAATGATTTGTCAAGAAGACAAAATAATTAAGCCAGAAATACTGCTTGGAGGACCACAGGTCCCAGCAACACCTGTGCTGTGCTGCCTTTTGTTGTATATACTGAATTGCATTAAAGTTGAAAGCATTAAAGTTGAAAGCAGCCCAAATACATTCAAAATTGTTGTTATGAAAAATGTTTAAGAAAACATCTGGACAACATCATCAGTGCCTTATTTGATATGATATTAGTGTAATTTTCACGGACTTTGGAATATATTTTATAGTGGAGAATTTTTTCGTAGGAGATAATATATATATTGGCATTAATGTTATTGGATAAGATTTACTAATACATTTATTTCATTGTTAGAGCACTTGGATATGTCTGTTTATTAAGTACTTGTAGTGGTGTAAGGCTCTGTTCCCCAGGATTCTTTCAGGGAGAATTTGTGGACGCAAATCCGTCCTGATATACATTGCAAATATGTGTCACAAAGTGTGGCACGTATTTCGCATCGGAAATACATTCCCCATTATTTACTATCGTAAATACGGATGTAAATACGTCCGGATTTCCCATTGGTAACCATTCTAAGCTACTTTATTATTTTAGGCTGAGTTGGTGATGTATTTACGGACGTAATTACGTCCGAAAATACGTCCAGAATTATGCCCTGGGAACATAGAAATCCTGCTTGGAGAACCACAGGTCCCAGCCAGACCTGTGCTGTGCTGGCTCTTGCTGTACATACAAAATATAATAGAAGGTGAAAGAAGAACAAATACATCTTAATTTTTTATTTAAAAAAGGACCAAAATTAACATCTGTACAACATCAGCATTGGCTTATTTAATGTAAACTTAGTTGAATTCTCTCCCTTTTCTTAAAACCTTTTCTAGCTGATATTTCTTTCTTTTGAGAACTTATATATATTTGCTTTCATTTTAAATGATCAACTTCTTCTATACATTGCAATGGATTTTATTCAACTTTGATTTTTCACTTTATTCATTCATTTAAAAGACAACTCTTTTTGCTATTCACTAACATGTTTAACGATTTTTCACTGATTTCCAGCCTTTCTCGAATCATAATATATATTAGGCGCATTCCTTCTGCGCCTAAGTTCCGCAATGCGCCTCACAAACTGGCAAGGCGCAGGAAACTTTACACCGCATGTATGAGTGCACTTCGGGCGCCGACATAAATGAGGCGCAGCTTTCACTAAAAATCGCGTGAAAACGTGCACTATGAAGCGCCGATCTTCATACATGTCGCCCCATGTGTTTTAATCATTCTTCTTTGAATCATATGATTTGGAGTGTGACAAAATAGTGCAAAACAAGCAAAACATTTACATAAGCATTATTTACGAATGAAAAGATTTATGGCAAAAAAAAGCCACAAACTTCAAGAAAGTCTTTACTTTTTTCTTGCAAAAACAGTAATGATTTTATTTTTTTGAGTTTTTAATGTTTTTTTTTGTTTTCTTATATTTGTAATATTTTTATACAGTTTTTCAAGCCTTTGAGAGGTCACAAAAAACAAACAAAAACAATATATCTAGAGCATCCTGCATTAAAAAATCAAACATTGTTGACAAAAAAACAACAAAAATCCTGAAAAAATGCATTGTTTGCAGTGTGTTTAATGTTTGGTTACAGATTTTTAGTGTATATAATAAATTCAGTGACATTTTAAAGGGTTTTCTCACTAGGATGTTTCAGATGAGTCAGAAGCAGTTTTACTCTCACTCTATCTCCTCAGACTGTGGGTGGTTGTATAGTAGTGATTAGCATATGTAGTGTCTCTGTTAGTAGCTGAGCGGTTACACTGACAATTGCATGAGATTTTATCTCTTCAGTAAAATCAAGGTACAAGTGCTGTGAGGACTGAAAATAATGGCTTATTCTTGTTAGAGATAACTAGTCTGCAATAACTACAGAAGAAATACCATGCCTATGGGTACAGATGAAAAATCACAAAAAAATAACTTTTAATAATACTATTAAAATACCAAAACGTATATATAGTCACTACTACCTACCATACACATACTAATATGGACAAAAACGGAGAACCCGCCCGGAAAGGGCGACCCCGCACAGGAGCCACTACTAACTACTATATATATATACTAAACATATTGTAACTAACTTATATTAGTGATAAACCAACTAAAAAGTGAATGTGCAAAACCTATATACACACACAAAGCAAGGACGCACACAAATGTTGAAAACATAAGAATCAATAGCTACCATACAAAGTTCTTTTACACTGCAATGGTATACAAAATCTCCAACCGTTTCCCCCACTTTTTGGGTTCATCAGGAGAATAATGCACAATAAAATAATTACCATGATAAAGCAAATAAAATACATAAGATGCAACTAAACGGCCCGGGAGATGGAATTTTTTGTTGCAGGTAATAAAACGATATCGACCCCCAAATTTCCTAGGAGAGGCAAATAATGCCGCTGCAACAGATATTATCTCTACAGCAGGCAAATAGATGATGCAAAACGGTACAGAACTCCCGATGTTGGAAGAAGCAGATAATGCCACTGCAACAAACGCTGGTGGAATAAGGTAGCCACAAAGCATAGAAGCCCCTGGGAGATATATAAATACCAAAGAAAAAATAATGAGTAAGGGTACTCACTTGGTGGGAAGACGCACATGGCGTGCAGGAATAAGGTGCGCCAATACGACAAACATAGTCAATAAAGATCACCACTTTCAAAAATGTCTAAAGGTAACATGCTTACGTATCGGCGTGAGTGTGCCGGTCACGCACAAACGCACACAGAGAACTGTCGCACGCGTGAATAGACAGTGTCAATAAAGATCATAGATTCAAAGGAGGATAACGGCGACGCGCACATACGTCACCGCCGACACTAAGTCCATACACAGATGTCAATCAAATGTCCGCGCATGCGCAAAAGGGAGGCCGCAACACCGAACGGCACCAGCCAACTCAGGAAGATTCAAGGTGGTTGTCTGCGTGCATAGAGTATACCTAGTCTGTGGTGTCAAATAAAGGAAGCACCTTATATATCAAAATGGCATATTATATACATGGTTAATATCCATTATAACACCAGGGGAAAATACATATAACCCCACTTAAATGACAACGTTATATATAAAGGGGGTAAGTAGAAATATTTAGAAATGGATAACAATAAAATGAAATATAAAGAATTCAAAAAATAATATATATATATATATATATAAAATTTTATATATATATATAATATATATATAAAAATATATATATATATATATAAATATATTAATATATAAAATTATATATATATCCATACAGAAGACTATTGAATAAATGATACAAATGAAAGATAATCATTCAGACCGTAGGGATGAAGGGTTTTCAGACGGAAGATCCAATTTGTCTCTCTCTGCAATATATTTGTTTAAACGTAAATTTTATTTATTTTTCAAAAGAAAAGAAAACAATATAAACAAAATACATCAGTTACGACATTGAGTACCGGTTAATTAGTTGTACAACTGTAAAACAATAAAACATTGAAACAGAGCCTCACAAAGCAAGCATTGCAGTAAGAGATATCTTTTGCACATTTAGGATACAATAAGTGAAAATAGACGTCTGTAATATCTTCCTTATATCTTATACAGATTCAGCGCGTTACAGCAGTCCTACAATCGGGTGTAATCTTTGTACTGTGAAAATACAATAAGAACTTGATTGTATATGGGCAGGAGTAAGAAGCAGTTGATTCTTCCACTGGGTTAATTAAAGAATCTAGATTCAGTCCAGCAGGACCATCTCTTTCTATTATGAGTGACTAGATAGGGTGGGACCAACAAACACATCTCTGAGTGGTATTGGAAGTTCGTTCTACCGATGACCTCTGTTATCTTGAGAGGGGTTGGAAGTTTCCAGTGAGAAGTATTATCATACGGGGTTGCTGTGAAAACGGGAATATGATGGTTAAAATGTGGAGGGGAATTGTCCCAGGGTGAGATCTAATATTGCAAGTTCTGGGGTAAGAGTTATGGGTGAGCCTAACACATCTGAGAGCAACCCCTCCACTTCTCTCCATTAGTGTTGAGCGATTATTATCGACAAAGTTGAAATCGGCACGGTATTTACGTTGATCGGATTTTTTAGATCACGCGATAATTTAGGTTAAAATCTGTGCATAATCTATTAATTATCGCGCCTTTTTCGGCGCTTCCTGTCATTTTGGTGGCCAGCAAATCAGCTTACAGAATAAAAGCAGGGTGAGAGTTTTTGGGCGACGTCATGACTGGGATGTGTATGGTTGCGATTGGCTGGAAAAAACACATGACCTTGTTTTACAAGAACAGCCCTTTCCCGTTCAATGATCAGTGTGTGTCAGCGTTCTCATAGCGTTTGACGTGCACTCTGCCTCTGTCCAAACACTCAGCGAAATTATTCTATTTTAATCACAAGACAGCTCTACTTTTAGCTGTGATCCTTAGAACTTAGTTAGATCAGAGATTTGCAGATTTAGGTAGTTGGCAGAGAATTTTAAAGGAGCATCTACCGCTGTAAAGTCACGGGGGGGAGGGAGGGGGGGCCCCGCGGCGGGAAAACAGACAGCTCTATAAAGGATACTGGATATTGTACAGCCAAAACTTTTGTTTTATACATTGCATTGCCTTATATTAGGATACAGATCTTTTCTAGTAACTGCAGGTCTATTTGTTAGGGGCCAAACTCCACTTTTATTATCCCGTATATATTTCAGATACGTGTTTTTTTCACTTTGGCGCAGGACAGCTTTGTTTATAGAGCCCCTGCAGTTAAATTTGAAATCCAGCAACTTTGTATCACCACAGATGTACTGATAGGTGCCAAAAAAAACATTTATTATACCTATACATTTAAGACAGGTGTTTTTTTAACTTTTGGTAAATAAAGCTTTGTTAATAGAGCTACTTTGCAGGTAAATTTGAATACAGCAATTTTGTAATCCACAGTTGTATTTATAGGTGCCAAAAATACCGTTTATTATACGTATACATTTCAGACAGGTGTTTTTTTCACTTTTGGTCAGTCAAGCTTTGTTGATAGAGCTAGTTTGCAGTTAAATTTGAATACAGATTTTTGTAGTCACCACAGAGAATTGATAGGTGCCAAAAATACCGTTTATTTCCTATACATTTTAGATAGGGGTTTTTTTCACTTTTGGTCAGTCAGCTTGTTGAAAGAGGTACCTAGCACTTAAATTTTAATCCAGCAATTTTGTTTTGATTTCAGGGATTTGAGAATAGCTGTGATTTGCCGTCTTTTAAAAGAGACTTTCCAAAACTCTTTCATACCTTCTCAGTTGCAGGACCGTCAGGCCTGTCATCGCTGGGTCAGGGCCCTGTGAATCTCAGTAACGAAAAGCGTCGCCAATCTGTTCTTCAGTGATTAATGCAACCTGCATCCAGCAGTCTTACCTCCCTCGTCCCCCCCAGTCACGGCCACAAATGTCGTCATCAGCATCATCAGCATCCGTCCAACATGAAGCGAAGGCGGGCCCAAATGTCAACTCGTGTACCCACCACTGGGATAATCCATTTTTCTGAAGACCTCTTTGATGACAAAATGCGGTTGGGGTCAGAAGGCATGTTAAAAGATCAGGAGTCCAAAGATGATGATTTTCTCTGCTCTGATGCCCAGTTACTGATGCCATCAGAGGAGGAGAAGGAAGCTGGTCAATCGGCAAAAATCCCGGGCGGTCGGCAACGCCTTGCAGTCCCTCTTGCTTGTAGCCCGCAGCTCCTGGATGCAGAAAGTCACCTGTGTTAATGATGATGATGACGACGACATTGCGGATCCAACATGGTCTTTTCAGCAGAATTTGCTTGCGAGCGCTTCATCACTGGACGAGGAGGAAGACGATGGGGTAGTGTCAGTACGGGTCCCGCCTCAAAAAGGGAGAGGGCGGTCGCAGAAGTCTGCTTATATTTGTCCGCCAGCCACGGTCAGCGGAAACCCCGCTACTCGCTTATCTCCGTCAAAAAGGTCCAGGACCTCTCAAAGCTGGCCTTCTTTGAGCAAGCCTCTGATTCACCCAGCGCTGTCATATGCCGCCTTTGCCGTAAACGCATAAGTAGAGGCAAGAATCTTAAGTGTTTAACCACCACCAACATGTCTAGTCACATGCAGCGAATGCATGAGTTTGAAATGGAGGCCCAATACTTGGCCAAAAAAGGCCAGAAACCCACGCCGGGCCTCCAACCCCTGTCACACCCCTCTGTCTCCGCCTCCTCCTCCTCCGCCACCACCAAGCGTTCCTCAGCTGCCCATGTCTCTCAGAGTCATGATCAGGGATCAGCCTCCGCTTCAGCCTCCACCGTCGCCCGAGTACCATCAGCACCACCAGAGACCCATCCTACCCCTTCTCCTTCTGCCAGTTTGACGACCTGCACGCCATACAGTGGCCAGTCTAGCAGCCAGCCTTCTGTCTTCCAGTTTTGGGAGCAGAAGAATCACTTTAACCCAAAAGCCTGAATGTAGGCATTGCCAGGCTTTTGGCCTTGGAAATGTTGACATTTCCGGTGTTGAGAAATGTTGACAAGCAGCGGTGCGGACCTCGGGGTGTTGAGCCACCGAGAGTGGAGGCAGGTGAAAGAGCTCTGCACCATCCTTGCCAGTTTTGAAGAAGCCACCAAAATGGTCAGTGCGGAAGATGCCCTTGTCAGCATGAGCATTGTGGTGATCTTAGTTCTGGAACGATCGTTGGACACTCTGAAACAACAGGTCCCGCCAGCGACGGAGGAGGAGACGGACACAGATGCGGACAAGGAGCCTTTCTCTCCGTTGAATCCACAAGGCCCGACAGTTTCTCAATTTTATCGGTCTTCATTAGGCAGTGGTTCGGAGTCCAGGGCTAGTGCAAGGCAGCGCATCAGCTCTCAGGGTGCATCATCTCAGGCAAGTCAGGGCTGTGATGAAGCTGTTTCGGAGGAAGCGGAGGAGGAGGAGGTATTCCTAGACACCGACGTTACCGACGTCCCTGCCTTGGAAAGAGGTTGGCGCGAATTTGAGGCGGAGGAGGAAAGAAAGATCATTTGCTAGGCCCCTGACCCAGAGGCTTGGAAATCAAGGCTCCATCTCCACTAGTGCTTGGATGCTCCATTTCCTCCAACATGATCCCGCTTTAAAGGGCCCATCAAATAACAACATTTACTGGGTGGCCACCCTCCGGGGACCCCCCGGTACAAAAAAAAAATCGCACTTTCCCCTTCCCCCCACCCAAATAGAGAGTAAAGTCAGAAAATAAACCCTTGCTGTTGATAAACTGAGACTCTGTTGCGTTCTTCCTTCCTAAAATGTATTGGAACACACACGACTGATACATAAGTGCAAAGTAGCCGTAGGGGCGAGGCAAGGTGGCAAAAACCCTAATTGACCTCTGCAATCTTTATTTACCACCCCCAACGCTGCAATGCGGGCACACTAAAACAACAAGCCAGCAAAAAGATCTTGGTGCACCACTTCGCTCTCAACACGATTTTTTTTGTATTTTTTGGGGCCCCCAAAAGACTTCGGGGTACCCAAAATTTTGGGGGGGGGAAGAAGGGCCCACTCGCCCGCCACCCATAGGGTGTTGCCCTCCCCAGCAGCACGTCATATCTGAGCGGACCTTCAGCACACGGAGGAGCCCTTTAAAAGACAAAGCATCCGGCTTTCCACGATAATGTGGATCGTTTACTTTCAACAAGAGAATCGGGCATGATCTTGATGATGTTGTGGCCCCAATTGCCGAGGTCACCGATTAGTTCCCGGGCACTTCACATTTCTCTTCAAAAAGAAATGGGCCTCTTGAAAACTTTTTTTAAAATGATTATTTTTTACTGCAATTTTTTTTTCTCTTTTCTCAACGTTCATTGTGCTTTTTTGCGTGGGAGCTGAAAAAAGACAGCAAGGTTTCAGACAACGCCGTTTTTCCATTTACTCATTTTATCTTTAAAAGTTTTCGCATTGTCGGGGTTTTGGGGTCATGTTGCTGTGAGATACAGTATAATTATGGTCCTTTGGAAATAAAAATGTGGTTCAAAGTGGCATTTCTCCATCAAAATTTTTTAAATAGGCGGGGTCTTTTTAAAATTTTTTGGGGGGTCATGTTTCTGTGAGAAACAGCAAAATTATGGCCCTTTTAAAAAGAAATGGGCTTCAAGTGGCATTTTCCACAAATTTTTATTAGGGGCTGAGAATCATATTTTAATTTTTTGGGGTCAGTTGCGTGAAATACAGCTATAAAAGCCTTTGGAACAGAAATGGGGCTTCTAAGTGGATTTTACCCTCACAATTTTTAACAAAGGGAGAAGTCATTTTTAGTATTTTTGGGCTCATGTTGCCCGTGAGATACGAATAATCATGGTCCTTTTGGAAAAGAAAAGTGGCTTTTAAGTGGCATTTTCCCCCACAAATTTTTAAAAAGTGGCTGAGAAGTCATTTTTTTAATTTTTTGGGGCATGCTGCTTGAAATCAGCAATACACAGGCCTATTCAAAAAAATTGTTTCTAACAGACATTTGTTCTTACAATTGTAAAAGTCTCAAAGGGGCATGCTTTGATTTTTTTGGGGCTTTTGCTTGACATCACTAACTCAGGGCCTATTATAAAAAAAAAAAGTTGTTTCAACAGAATTGTTTTTCACAATTGTCCAAAGTGGCTTCAGGGTCAGCTTTTGAAATTTTTTTTTTGGGATTTTTGCTGTGACATGCAGCTAGACTACAGGTCCTATTTTAAAAAAAAATTTTTTTCAACGACTTGTTCTCCCAAATTTAAAATGGCTCATGGGTCATTTTTGAATTTTGGGGGGATTTTGCTGTGAAAGCACTAGACTACAGGGCCTATTTTAAAAAAATTTGTTTCTAACGACATTTGTTCTTTACAATTGTCAAGAGTGGCTCAAGGGATGGTGCGAGAAAACAGGAATAGGTGGACATGTTTAAAGGACACATATTGCAAAAAGACTTGTTTTTGCAAGATCTTTAACATAGCTAGCAATCCCTGTATTGAGACAACCATTTAATACAATTAAAAAAGAGAAACAAAGACATGGTGGGATTCCATCCTATTCTAAAAATGTGTTTTCTAGAATTAAACTACGAAAAAACTTGCATGTACAAATTAGCGGGTAAAAAAATTCCTCTGAATTGTACAAGGGAGGTACAGGAAGACTTGAAAAGATGTAGGTTACTCAGAGGACATGGAGTATGGAGCACGGACAGAGAACAAAGAACAGAGACACTTTCCCTCCACCAGACGTTGAGTAAAATGAGAAAAGAATGCCAAGAAAAAGGGCACCTGGGTGGAACAGGAGCGTTTTTTTTTTTTTTAAACAAATTTTATTGCATTTTCAAACATTTAAACAATAAACACATATCTCTGACATGTAATAGTGGTCATATCACGTATTTGCATAATCTCCGGCCTGTGCCTGGAATATGTAGATAATACAAAACAGAGAAAACATAAATTTACAATGGTATAAAAAAAAATTAAATTAAACAAGATATCAACACTACCAAAGTGCAACTGCGCCCTTCTTTGTCTCACGCGCCCGTATGGGCTTTAATGGAACCTCATACTCAAGTCCAAAGTTCCTCAGACCTGAAGTCTCCTCAGTGTGCCCCCGATTCCCTCCCTACAGTACCAATCGGTATATTTGAACCTCTGCATAAGGACTTCTATCTCCCTGTGGGAAATAATGCGACTCAAATAAGGTTTCTCCAACGTCTGAAAAACCCTGGGTTCGGATCTTCCTTACGCCTTTCTGTCTCCAGTCTGTCCGCTTTAAAGAAAAATCCTCCAGCTGCTTTATGACCCCGGGATTGGCGGGAGAGTGGGCTTCAGCCATAACTGTAAGAGCTCCGTTTTGCTCCCAAAAGAGCAATGTAAAACTATTCCCGGGAAACCGGTGGAGGGGAAACTGACTCCTAAAGAAACCTCTCCCTAAATCCACGTCCGGGGGGCCTGGGGCAATGGAAGATCAGGAGTTCATAATGCTTCTCCAGGGTGACCCCAAAGTGAAGCTGAATATACTGAAGGACAGTGTCCCAGTAGGTTTGTGTATAGCTGCATTCCCACAGACCGTGCCATGGGTCCTTTTTAAATGTGTGCCGCATTTAGGGCAGTGCTGCAATCTATCGGGACGTTCTGAGAGGGGGGGAGATTGAAAGCATAGATGGCGTTATGTATTATCTTAAAAGTAAGTTTCATCCAGGTCTCGCAGATGAGGGTGTTTCCGTACGGTCACAACACCCTTCGGGATCAAATCTGGGATCTGGGCATTTCCCAATCGGCGGCTCCAGTAGTGGAATGCCTGAGAAGCTACGCGTTTCCTGCACCACCCTCTCATGTCGGGCATAGAGCCTCGATAGACAATATGTTCCCTGTGAGTGGTGACAAAGTTTTCAAAATCGTTAGGAATGGTCTCCTTGGGAGACATCTCTTAGTCTCCATTACAGAAATAGAAGAGCTGATAGGCGCCAAAAGTTGTGATTTGGGTAAGGAGTACTTCTCAAGCATCTCCGAGGGTTTTTAGCCATCTCCGAGAACGCACTTGCGCTTTAGCTGTCCCGCGTTGGCCAGACCCCCTCCCTCCACTTCCTAAACATGGGATTGCTCTGACCCAGCGGAAACTCGGGGTGGTCCCAAATAGGCATGTCCTTGGAGAGAGCAAAGGAAAGGCCAAAAGCGTTTCCTCAGCTTTTTTCCATGCCATTATTGTGTCTCGGAACGGGGGACAATTTAATCAGAGAGGGCAACTTGGGGTGCCTGGTATGGAACAAGGCCTGTGGGTGCCAAGGGCGCATTAACTCTCTTTCTAATTCCCAATTCGAGAAGCGGGAGCGGCCCCCAATCCAGTCTAGCATATGACGGGTCAAACAAGCCAGGTTATAACCCCTAACATCTGGGAGATTCAGCCCACCTGCCCTAACTGGTAGGATTAGTTTATGTGGCGCAATATGGGGTTTTTCCCCCCCCAAATATAAATCTGGAGAAGCATGAGTTAATGTGGTTGATGTCTGTATGTTGAGCGGGAAGGGAGTGTCTGTAGCGGGTATAGGAGTGTGGGAAGCAGACCATCTTTATGGCATGACATCTACCGGCGAGTGACAGTGGCAGTGAGGTCCAACGCTTCAGGTCCTGGGAGATTTTATTTATAAGAGGGGGAATATTTAACTTATACATCGAGTCTGGAGTCCTACCCACCTTGATACCCAAGTAGGAGATGTGTTCCTGAGCCCGGGTAATGTCTGATCCCATGTTCGCCCATGGGGACTGTGATAGCTTCGGGCCAATTTCTAACAATTCACTCTTGGACACGTTTACTTTGTACCCGGATAGCGTGCCGAAATATCGCAGCAACTCCAGCACTGGTGAGAGCTGGGTCAGGGGAGCAGACATGAATATTATGAGATCGTCTGCAAACAAAGCGGTCTTCACCTCTTTGTCTCATATCTGGATCCCCGAGAAGAGGTCAGAATCCTCAAGTACCCGTGCCAAGGGTTCTAAGGCCAAATTAAAAAGTAAGGGAGAAAGCGGACATCCCTGTCTTGTCCCTTTATGAAGGGGGATTTTGGGGAAAGGAAACCCGGGGAAATGAATTTTGGGCCGTTGGGGCGTCGTAAATGGCTCAGAGGACAGACCTAAACGTCCCTGTTATTCCCATGGTATCCAGGACAAACCAAAGCCAGTCCCATCGCACATTATCGAAGGCCTTTTCTGCATCTAAGGCCACCAGGACAGGCCTCTCCCCTGGCAATGGTTTGTGTCGGACTCTTTCCAATACTGCAAGCACTTTCCTGATGTTTCCCCACCGCCGCTCTTCCCTTGATGAAGCCCTTTGGAGGGTCCAATAAAGTGGCATATAACACGCGACGATCAGCCGTATCTTTGACAGATCTTCTGGTCAATGTCTATGAGGATATGGGTCTAAATTTAAGCAGGAAGCAGCGGGTCTTTCCCTTTTTTCGGGATAATTTTAATGTATGCGTTCTTTTTATTTGGGCGAACAGGCTCAATTTTGCAAGTATCGAGTTATAGTAGTCGGTGAGGATGGGGGTGATCTGATCACTAGAATTTTTGTATACCCCCCGAGAACCCATCAGGTCCCGGGGCCTTGCCTGCCTTCAAGTGGCGAATAGCCATCTTGACCTCCTCCTCAGTTATGTCCGCATTAGTTTCCTCCCTCTGGAGATCTGACAAGTGCGGCAATTGGACTTTGGAGAGGAATCGCCGTCCCTCCTCTGCTTGAAATTGGGCCTCTGATGAGTACAAGTGGGCATAAAATTGTCTGAGCGTGTCATTAATCCTTGCCGGATCAGTGGTATGGTGCCTTCCGGTGTGCGGAGAGCTTGAATGTGTGGGGGGTTTGTAGGCCCCTTTCAGTAGCCGGGAAAGAAGTTTCCCGGGTTTGTTTCCGTACCTGAAAAAGTGTGGAGTGTAAGTGTGACCTATGTAGTTCCTCTCTACGATCTGCCCAAAGGTCAAACTCCCGCTTGGCCTGTTCCCATTCCCGTTTGGGTTTGTCAGAGCTATCCCCAAGGAAGGTCTTATAGGTCTCCCTAACTTTTTCCGAGGCGGTCAGATAGGCCTCCTTCAAACTTGCGTTTGTAAGCGGAGGTATAGGCTAAAACCCTGCCTCTAAGCACCGCTTTTGCAGTCGCCCAATAGAAATGAGGGGTCTTCCCGGTGGGGCTGGTTTTCAAAGCATAGGTCATCCACCAAACCCCCGACCATCTCAGCAAAAGTATCTGTTTTTGCAAGATAAGAAAGGGAAAATTCCAATAAAGTCTGCACCTCTTGGAAAGAATTCCATCAAATCCACAGAGATTGGGGAGTGATCAGGGGATGACCATGTTCAAAATTCTGGCACTTTCAATTCTAGTTTGGAGGTGTCAGAACCAGAAGATGGTCCAACCTAGACCATGACTGGTAACCGGGAGTAATAGGTGTAATCCCGATCATCAGGATTCCGCTCCCTCCAACAATCGTTTGGGGATTAGTGACAACCAAGAGGCGGCGTAAAACTCCCTTTTCAGACTTGGAAATGACTTTCTGCCCGCTTTGGGGTGTTGGCCCCTCCCCTCCTATCCTCAAGCTGGTCTAAGACTGCATTCATGTCTCCTCCAATAATTTGGGATGATTTTTATCGCCCAAATCCTCTCCGGGTAACCCCCCTGAAAAATACCGGTTCTGACCATTGGTCCATAGATATAAAAGATGCTAAGGTCACATTCTCCCCCTTGATTACTAAGTGCGAGACTCTTCCCCCAGTGTCGTGTTCGTGTGAGACCCGCTCAAAAGGGAAAATTTTTATGGATGAGCGTGAAACCACCCTGCCTTGCCACACGTAGACGGGAGCCAAAGGCGTGACCCCCCCACAGCTTCTCCCAACGCTTTAAGTCATCAGCCTGCAAGTGCGATTCCTGTAGGAGAACCACATCAGGGCGAAGTCTCTTTAGATGCCGGATCACCTTCATCCGTTTATTCGGGGAACGGAGCCCCTTTATGTTCCAAGAGATGATCCGCATATAAAGGTTATCTCTATGTGGGAGAGCTGCAGGTTGGCACCAAATATGTCAGGTGAACTCAAAAATTTTTGGCAGATCATCTGGGGCATCAAATTAGAGCATGGGAGATGGACGCAGTAGGACATTGACAAATTTAACAAACTAGTAAACTGGCATAACAGGCATGCAAACATTTGCCAACCGGCAGAAATGTAAAATGACGCTGAAGGAGAGCTATTACATGCAAAAGCCTTCAATGCGTTGGAAGGACTTCCTTTTTTTCCCTTTAGCATGAAACACCCTTTCTAAGTTGAGGGGGACAGTGCCCCCCTCCCCCACCGGCAAAACCTTAAGCTACAGAATTTTCTAGAGTTTTCTAGATTGGCCTATGAACAATTATAAAGGAAGTTACATCTCAAAACAGTTGAAAAGACCCCTGTGATACTCCAACGTCCCTACGCTAAGAAAAATGATGGAAACAAAATCTTGGGTGCGTCCGTACAGACAGCCCTCCCCATCCCCAAAACCTGATCCTCGTCGAGCAGGTCAGTCAGTCCCCTCAGTACGGAGTAGAGTCCCGTTGGCGCCTCTGTCTCGGCTGGCGGCCTTCTTTAGGAGAGAGTGGGGGCGGTGATAGAGATCGCGAGCGAGTCCATGAGCTCTCTCTCCGTCCTCTCTTGAAGGTCTCTTGCTGCTGCTGGCACTGCTGTGTTGTCTCTCCCTGTCCCTGGCCGGCACGTGGCTGGTGGAGGCCATTTTACGTATAGCCTGTGGCTGATCTCGTGGTGCTCCGGTCTTCTGGGCACTACATAGGAGGTATTTCTCCATTAGGGAGTATAACGGACAGGACATGGGGAGGGGGTTTGTAGCCCCTCTGGACGCCAGGCGTGTCCACTGTGCGAGTAACAGGAGAAGGCCCGGCGCGGGTCGCCCCCAGTCAGCGTCCCCTTGTGTTTGTGTGGCAGGACAGCTCTAGAGGGCCCTCCTTCTGCAGGCAGGCTGTTTGTTCCGGGTAAAATATGTGCAGGCAGCCCGGGGTTAATGCCGTCACGCGGCCCGCCGGCCGTATACTGAGCCCCCCCTCCAGGAGTTTATCAGTCCTCTGGGGTTATTCTGGGGCAGGGGAGAACTCCTTACCCCAGTTCCAGCGTGACATCCGAGGGAGACGTCTTCCTGCTGCTGCTGGTGCGCGCCGCTTCTAGGCTGCCCCACTTTAGGAAGCAAGCAGGCCCCGGAGCGTCACGTGTCCCGCGGCGGGTGAGTCGGAGCGGGAAGACGGAATCCGCGGTGCGAGCGGTCGTGCCGGGCAGTGTTGCCCAGGTGTTCGGGCGGGCTGTTCCCGCTATGGTGGGCCCGGTCTGCGCTGTTTAAACACAGCTAGTGTGCTCTAAAAGCCGGCGGGCGCGGGGTGCTATCCTCACCGCGTCTTCATGCGCCGGAACGGGGATCGTTAACCACCAGTATTTCCAAGTGAAGCTCAATTGGCCCGGGCACTCATACGGAGGGGCAAGCGCTACCAGGTCTTGACTGTGTACTGAGGAAGGCTGGAGGTCTTACCTCACACTTCCGCTTCGCACTCTGCTTCAGCACGATGTTTTCGTTGCTGTCCCAAAAGGCATTTTTCCTGGGTGTTAATAGATGACGGACGCCAGCCTGGGCTCTCACCGCACCCACTGTAACTCCGGCCCCTGGCAGCTGAACCTGCGTGTTAATAGATGACAGAGCTAGCCTGGGCTTTCACCGCACCACTGTAAGTCTGGCCCTGGCAGCTGGACCTCCGTGTTAACGATGGCTGACGGCAGCACTGGCTCTCACCATTAGGGGCAATCAGGAGAGCTTCAAATTTCTCTAAAAAAATCAGATTTTGAAAAAAATTTGATTTCTGTGAGGTTAAGTAGTGTCAAAGGGCCCCAGGGATGTACACAAATTGCACAATTTGAGGCTTAAAATTTGCTGGGGATGGAGTCACTATGGGGTGATCATTTGATTTTCCAGGGGAGTCTGTCCCAAATCATGAAGAGGATTTGGAGGAAAAATGAAACCATTGAATTGATTCCCTGAATCACTCTCAGAAGCCAGGAGGGCAAATGTTTTCTAAAACTAAGAAGTTTTTTGGGGATAAATTGGGAAACATTTGTATTACTTATGGGGTGTGCGGACGAATTAACCACTCTACACGTGTAAAAAATACCTTTAAAAACTGCAGGGAGGGGTGTATGTTGTATGTTATCACACTTGAAAAAAAACCAAAATGATAATAATGTAAAATAATAAATAAAACTTACATAAATAAATTCTGTAAACAAATGTCAGTTACCAAAAAATATACTAAATGACAGTCACTGTAGAAAATAGCATTGTGCCATTTTTTTGATCTGTGGGTCAAACGGTTCAGGGGTCATTCTGCGGTACAGGAAAAGATATATTCAATGTCCAGTGAAACTAAATGGTGGTTCAAAGACTCCTTTTCCCAGCACTTTTAATCTGTGGGTCGACAGGTTTAATGGTCATTCTGCGGTACAGGACAGGTATAGTCTATGTCCAGTGAAACTAAATGGTGGTGAAAGACTCCTTTTTCCGGCACTTTTTAAATGTGGGGCTCAGCAGGTTTGGGGTCATGTGTGGCCCAGGAAGGTATAGTCAATGTCCAGTGAAACTAAAATGGTGGTTGAAAGACTCCTATTTCGGAACTTTTATCTGTGGTGTCAGAAGGTTTTAATGGTCATTCTGCGGTACAGGACAGATATAGTCAAAGTCCAGTGAAACTAAAATGGTGGTTGAAAGAATCCTTTTACCAGCACATTTTAATCTGTGGGTCAGACAGGTTTCATGGTCATTTGCAGTACAGGACAAGATATAGTCAATGTCAGTTCAACTAAAATGGTGGTTGAAAGACTCCTTTTTCCGGCACTTTTTAATCTGGGGTCATGCAAGGTTTGGGCTCATGCTGTGAACCCAGGACAGTATAGTCAATGTCCAGTTCAACTAAAATGTGTTCAAAGACTCCTTTTTCTGGCACTTTTTAATCTGTGGGTCAGACAGGTTTAATGGTCATTTCTGTGGTACAGAACAGGTATAGTCAAAAGTCCAGTTCAACTAAAATGGTGGTTCAAAGACTCCTTTTCCAGCACTTTTTAATCTGTGGGTCAGCCAGGTTTAATGGTCATACTGCGGTACAGGACAGATATAGTTAATGTCAGTTCAACTAAAATGGGGGTTCAAAGACTCCTTTTACCGGTACTTTTTAATTTGGGGGTCAGACAGGTTTAATGGTCATACTGCGGTCCAGGACAGGTATAGTCAATGTCCAGTTTTAAGTAAAATGGTGGTTGAAAGACTCCTTTTCCCCGCACTTTTAATCTGTGGGGTCAGACAGGTTTAAAGGTCATACTGCGGTACAGGACCGATATAGTTATGTCCAGTTCAACTTAAATGGTTTTTCAAAGACCTCCTTTGCCGGCACTTTTTAATTTTGGGGGTCAGACAGGTTTAATGGTCATATGCGGTCCAGGACAGGTATAGTCAATGGCCAGTTCAACTAAAATGGTGGTTCAAAGACTCCCTTTTTTTTGCACTTTTAATCTGTGGGTCAGGGCAGGTTTAATGGTCATACTGTGGTACAGAACAGGTATAGTCAATGTCCAGTTCAAATAAATGGTGGTTCAAAGACTCCTTTTTCCGGCACTTTTAATTGTGGGTCAGACAGGTTTAATGGTCATTACTGTGGTAAAGAACAGGTATAGTCAATGTCCAGTTCAACTAAAATGGTGGTTCAAAGACTCCTTTTCCCAGCACTTTTTAATTGTGGGTCAGCCAGGTTTAATGGTCATATGCGGTACAGGCAGATTAGTTAATGTCCAGTTCAACTAAAATGGGGGTTCAAAGACTCCTTTTACCAGCCCTTTTTAGTTTTGGGGTCAGACAGGTTTAATGGTCATACTGCGGTCCAGGACGGTATGTCAATGTCCCGTTCAAGTAAAATGGTGGTTGAAAGACTCCTTTCCCAGCACTTTTTAATCTGTGGGGGCAGACAGGTTTAATGGTCATTACTGCGGTACAGGACAGATATAGTTAATGTCCCGTTCAACTTAAATGGTGGTTCAAAGACTCCTTTTCCCGGCACTTTTTAATTTGGGGGTCAGAAGGTTTAATGGTCATACTGCGGTCCAGGACAGGTTTCAGTCAAAGTCCAGTTCAACTAAATGGTGGTTCAAAGACTCCTTTTTCTTGCACTTTTTTAAACTGTGGGTCAGACAGGTTTTTATGGTCATACTGTGGTACAGAACAGGTATAGTCAAAGTCCAGTTCAACTAAAATGGTGGTTAAAAGACTCCTTTTTTGCAGCACTTTTTAATCTGTGGGTCAGACAGGTTTAATGGTCATACTGCGGTACAGGACATTATAGTTAATGTCCAGTTCAACTAAAATGGTGGTTGAAAGACTCCTTTTTTTCCCGGGACTTTTTAATCTGGGGTCATGCAGGTTTGGGGCTCATGCTGCGTTCCAGGACAGGGATATTTAATGTCCAGTTCAAGTAAAATGATGGTTAAATCATTTCTGCCTTCTGTGACCTTTCTAATTTGTGGGTCATGCAGGTTTAAGGGTCATGCTGTGGTGCAAGACAGGGAAGTGAATGGTCTGTGAGTTTTTTTCTGTGGCTTTTTAACCTAAGTGTGTTTCCTAAGTTGCAGCCCCTATTTCCCTTTGGGTGTTGTGGATGTTAATTCCCGCTTCTCCAAACCCTGTTTGGGTGTAAGAATGAAGGTGTTGTTCTCTCCCATGCTTTAACGGTCATCGGCGTAATCATATCGACTATCGGGTATTTTATTGATAAATTTCCAATCGATATCGACCCCCGGGCGATAGTC
>JAODAL010014185.1:0-88358 GCA_025379985.1 Phyllomedusa bahiana
ATGGAATTCGGACCCCAAAGTGTGCATTAGATATTGAAACTTGGAAAAATTTATCTACTTTAATAGCTCTCATAGGGAAACAGGCTGCCAAAGAAAAATATGCTGGGCAATCTGATAAAAAAGTCCCCACTAAGGGCCTGCCCATTATGTTCTTTGTGAATAACTACAGTATGGAACAAATGTAAATTTTTTGGGTTCAGGGAAAAAATAAAATCCTTAAAAAACCTAGTGTGTTTTTGGGAGCAAAAACTAATATTAGACATGTTTTTTTTGGGGGGAACAGGGTATTAAAACTTTTTATTATATATTTGGGGTTGAAAGGGCTTGGAGAGTGGACCACGGGAAAGCACCACAAGCGGTGGTACGGGTCACACCATGGGGCGAGTCAAAATGAGCCCATACCCACCAGAGCCCACTGAAAAGCGGGATGGATTGCCGTGGGGGGAAACCACCAGTTCGCTCCCCTGATGTGACTTGCTTGCAGAGGCACCCAAGGCAACGCAGTACAAAATCGGCAGGGAACTCGTAGACGGGGGACGCCGAAGGTCGGGGCAGGCAGCAAAGATTTGTGGCAAAGGATGAGAGCAAACGGGACTGGTACCGGAAAGGCTAAGGGGACTTCAGAAGGCTTCCCTCGCTGGGTAATGGCGCTATGGATTCGGCGGGGGGCATGGGGGTGGACCCTTAAAATAGGGTCAGGGGCGGCAATAAAAACCAATTCCCAGTCGTGACCCTTTAAATCTAAAAGCCGGCGTGGCGGCCCTAAGGAAGGGGGGACGCGCGCACCCGGCCAGGGCGGACCGGGAAGTAGGAGCGCGGTGAGGTAAGCAGATGCGCCCAGGAGAGCGAGTGCGCCTGCGGCCCGATATGTGGCACAACTCGTGACATAGGGACCAACTTGTGTTTCATTCTGCCAGCCATGTGACTTGTTATATTCGAGGTAACTTTGCCTTTGAGTTCTATATATTTTAGCAATTATTTTCTGGTAACCATATAGTAGCTTTTTATTTACATAAATGTTATAGTATGTGGCAATGCATAGAAAAGGCAATTCTTTTTTTTTCTACGTATAATGGGATTCACCCTTAAATTACAGAAGTTGTGTATTTACTGTATAGGAAAAATAAGTATTGGGATCTGTATATGCATTGAATGTTTTTGTTTTTTAAAAAAGAATATAGTGTCTTTCATTTTTACTACTTATTTTATTTTTTGTTTTTTTTTTATTTTTATTAGATTATTTTTATAGTTTTTTTTTAAAATAAATATTCTTTTTAAAAGGAAAAAAATTTACTCTGCACTTAAAAAGTACAGACACCTACCTGTAAGGTATGCCCTGTAAGGTATGCCCTAACAGACACTAGATCCTTTTTTTAGGCCCAGGGCTGTCTTGATAACCCAGTGATAGCATAGTCTGGGCTGACAGGCACAGGACAAAGGTAGAACTCCTTTTGTCTGCACCGTGATTAGTGTTTATTGCGGTCAAAAAATTTAAAAAGGCAGCATTGATTTTTTTTAAGCAAAAAACGGATGTTTTTGGAAACCCCCCAATTTAAAAAAAAGAGACAGAATTCTTTTTGGTTTATTCCCTGTACTGATGTAATGAAACGAACGAGCAGTTATTATGTAGGATCGGCATGAAAAGGGACTGCGGTTAGAATTTGGATCCAAAGTGATTCCCCGGGGGAGTTTGGGTTTGGTTTTGACACCGCCAGGAGCACAGTCTAAGGGGCCCCCGGTCTTCACCAGAGCCCGCCGTAAGCCAGGATGGATTTTGCTGCGGGGAACCCCCAAGTTGCTACCCCTGACGTGGCTACTCATGGTGACAGACGAGGTGTAGGACACAGACCCCACACACTGGGAGTGATGGTAGCAGGTAAATAGCTGTAGGAAGACTACAGGTCCCTGGTGGATAGCAGACTGGTCTAACGACAGGAACAGCAGGAGTAAACGGATGCATCGGTGGGAATACAGCAGGTAACTAGACAGGTGCAAAGGCAGGAATACAGCAGGTAACTGGACAGCTACAAGGACAGCAGAAACGACAGCTAGATGGGCAGGAGCTCTGATGGACTGCAGGAACTGAACCAGCATCTCATGGGTTAAGTCTAGAATAGCAGAACCCAGGAGCAGGTCAGGAGCTCAGATGGACAATCACACAACAATGAACTGACGCTGGAGCAAGGGCAGGAAGTTCTTCTTATAGGCAGGGTTATAGGTCAAGAGGCAGGCAATTGGGACACTGTCCCTTTAATTGTTGACAGAAAGCTGCACACACATGCCCTAGGAAGGCGCATGCGTGCCACGCACAGGACCCCGAGCAGAAGCCAAGGGCGAGGGATGGTGAGGTACATGTATAATGCTAAAAATGGTCATCTGTTGAGACAGCAGCGGCGGGTAAGTCTGACAGCAGTGGGGACAGACAGGCCGCCATGACTCACAAATCAGGGTAGCTGCCCAGCGGATACAAAGGCGGCACGGACACGCGCCAACGGGGTGGGACAGGCCGGACCTGCCCAATGGGCAAACTGGGGCATTTGCCCGGAGGGTATCCGTGGGGTACCGGGCTCTCCGCTGGGGACGGCTCGGATTCGCCGCGTGGGAGACAGTCGTTTTTCCCACCGGCGGGCGACAGTTCACGCCTTCCGAGTTCCGGCGCCCGGTCTCGCTGGCGCGACTACAGGTTGGGCCGCAATGGGTCGCAATTCAGCCGGTGGTTCCCCCCCCCCCCCCCCCCCCGGGGGGGGGGGGGGCCCCTGGGGGGGAGGACCGCGAACCCTGTGGCAGGGGGCACTGACAGTCCCCACCCACCCCTCCTCCACGCGGCTGCCACTTGGCCGCCGTCACGACCTCAGCCATGTCAGGTATCTTCATCAAGGCAGTCCCGCCTAGCACACAGCGGTGCGCAATGCAGCCATGCCCGAGGATGTAACATGCTTGAGTGAATCTGCATCTGGCGATCCAAGGAGGCCGCGAGGGTCAGGCGCGCGGATGTTTGATGACGTCACTTGCGGCGCGTCCGCCCTCCGCTGTCCCGCAAACTGTGCTTGCTGGCCTGCTGAGAGGAAGATCGCCGATACAGAAAGAGGAAGCCAGAGACATCAGGTATAAGATATTTTTTTACTTTTATTATAATTTTTTTAAGAACTTGTCTAGTACTCTGGCTACCTATATGATGCTCTGTCATACCTATATTCCTGCCCCTGGCTAACCTAGATATGATGCACTGCTATACCACTATATATACAGCCTGCGCCTACCGGTTATATGCACCTGCTCTGTTACCTATATGATGCTCTTCATCTACCTTATTATACCAGCCCTGGCTACCTATTTGCTGCCTACTGTTCTGCTCGCCTAGTATACTTAGCCCTGGCCCATTACTATATGTTGCTCTCTTTCTACCTATTATACCAGCCCCTGGCCCTACCTATATGCTGCCTCCTGTCTACCTGCATTTATACCAGCCCTGTGCTAACAGTATATGTGCTGCACGCTCTCTCAGATCTACTCCTATATGCTGCTCTGTTTGACTACATATTATATACAGCCCTGGGCTACCTTATATGTTGACCTGTCCTACTTTATATGCTGACTTGTCTACCTATATACCAGCCTTTGTTGTCTGTGTCATATTTATGCCTGCTCTTCTCTTACTTTTATACCAGCTCCCTGGCTGCCAGTATATGTCCTGCGTTCTATCCTCATCCTCATATACCAGCTCTGTCGCTACCCTTATTATGCCTGCTCGTCTTATCTCTTTATACCAGACACCTGGGCTTACTATATTACCAGCCCTGTACTGCCCATAGATACTGCCCCTGTCTGTACCTAGTCTTCATATACCAGCACTCCCCTGGGCTACCTATATGCCTGCTTCTGCGTCTACCTTTAGATAAGCCAGCCACTTGCTACTCCTATATATCAGCCCCTGTCTTCCACTTATACTGCCCTGTCTCCGCTTATATACCAGCCACCTGGCCTTACCTATATGCGTGCCCTCTGTATGCCCCATATATGCCCTGTCCTATCCTATATGCTGCTCTGCTGTCTACCCTATATTAAAGCCTCGCCCCCCCCCCCCCCCCCCCCCCCGCCCCCCCCCCCCCCCCCCCCCCCCCCCCCCCCGCAATGGCTAACTATTATAGACCAGCCTGTCTGCCCATATATGTCCTTTCTAACCTATCTGCTGCACTCTGGCTCTACCTACTGATACTCAGCCTCCTTGTCTGCCCCATTATACTGACCTGTCTACCTATATACTGCCCTGTGCTGCCTACTATAACCAGCCCTGTCTTACCCTATATACCTGCCCTGTCTGCCTCTATATACCAGCACTGTCTGCCCTATAACCAGAGCCTGTCTGCCCTATTTGATACTGCCCCCCCTGTCTCCGCCTATAAGTGGCCCTGTCTATATACGGTACCTGCACTGACCTTTTTATGTACCTTGGCCAGCACTCTCGCCTATAATACTGGCCCTGTACTGCTCTATTTAGGTGGCACTGCCCCTCTGGCTACATACTGGCGCATGCACCATGGCTTACCTACTGCGTCCTGACCTGCGCCATACATACTGGCCCTAGCTGGCTATATTACTGGCCTAGCTGGACTAAATTACTGGACCCTAGCGGCCTAGTCTTACTGGCCCTACTTCTGGCCTAATTATGTGTGGGCCAGCCCCACGCTACTATGGCTAGGTTACTGGGGGCCCCTTAATTACAGGCGGTAGGCCCTTGTTCTAATCCTACCAAATTAATGGAGGAAGGCCCCTGTGTACATCTACCTGTGTATGGGGCGTCTACCTATTTACTATGACACTTAATTCTGAAATTTTTTAAAGTTCTAATTTTTGAGGGTCTAACATTTACGACTGTTTGGGGAATTGATAGGAAAGTGCAATGAAAATGAGAGGAGTCTAAGATGTATTTGTGTGCTAAATTCTACCAGGGAAGAGTAGAGACTGGCATAAGAAGACACTGCATGCGTGCTAACAGGAAGAGAAAGAAATGGAAGGGAGAACGTTCATCAGGGAATGAAGTCATGAAGGTTTGGGCCCAGAAGAAGAAAAGGAGAAGAGAACAACTCCTCCATCAGAGATGACGTCTCCTGTGAGTCCCTGATGTCAGGGGTCATTTTTATTCTGTGCTTGAATTCAGTGCTGTTATTCATGTGTGGTGACCTGACCTTACTGCGGGATGGTGTATTGGTGCGATTGGTTATGATGGTGTCTTATGTAGTGTCTGTGTTGTGGGCTTGTCCTCGCCGTCAATGCTAAAAAAAAGGCTCTAAAACTTAACTTTTAATGACATGAATATGTGTAACCAAATACATGCACAAATATACACTCGCCCTAAGAAACAAACAGAAACAATAATAATTAGCAAGGCGCTCACCTATTGGGAAGGCTTTTAACCTGATTCCCTATCTTGAGAACTTGTGTCAAATGGCTCACGGTAGCTATTAAGCCATAACCTTTTAACCAACTCAATGACACGGTATATCCGCCCCAATAAGGACGCGGTTCATGGAAATGGGAAGCCAGTGTCCCTGCCTAAAAACACATAACCCTATAAATAACCTCAATGGTTCCTTTTCCCAAAGGGTTAAGCCTTCACAATAGGTGAGCCTTGCCTAACTTATTATTGTCGTTGTTTTCTTTAGGGCGTTATTTTGCATGTATTTTATATTCATTCATTAAAAGTTAAGTTTTATAGCCTTTTTTTTTTTTTCCTCCATATGGTTTCTTGATTCAATTTGGCTTTTAGGAATATTTTAGTGTTAACGCTCCCAGTGACCACTTTAGCACATTTGTCCCGGATTGTAAAGCAAGTGCACACCTGACTCTGTGATGAGGGGTTTATCTGCCACCACTGCTTTCTTTCTGCTTGTGTGTAGGTGCTTTCACCCACGTCGAGCGAGTTTTGGGTGACCCCAATTTTATTATGCGTTTTTTTGTGCAGAATGTACAGATTAACTAACTCTGACCTTTCTGCACAAAAACGCACCAAAAAACGCCCACCAAAAATGCTCTGTGTGAGAAAGCAGTTTTATAGTGTAGTTTATTTTAGAAAGTGGCGAGGTGACGAGAACAAGGGCCATTTTGTAAGCGCGATATTGTATGTGGAATGCTGGGGGAACCTTAGTGCCCCAAAGGCTTGATTTTTATTCCCAGATCTGCGCCCGCTGCGCCACGGTCCACAGGGCAGGGAGACCGCAGCATGAACCGTGACAGGATTTTCTCAGTATTGTACAGGTGATATAGTTATTGTCAGTGCAGTCTGTGCACATGACCTGTTTTTGGGCCTTGAGGACTGGAGTTGAGAAAACGCCGCTCGCATCTAGATTGATGTCACAAATACTATCATGATCTAGAGAATAAGCTTAATTGAAGACGGTATCAGTGGCCTCTGGGTATAATCTTTTGATATCCAGTTATCTTGCATTCTGATAAGGAATATGCCAGAAGATGAGAAACATGTATAGTCTCAAAAATGTGTAATATGACTGGCCCATAAAAATGTGTGTTACACGTGGAAGAATGGCAAATTGTGACAATTCATGGAATTCTGAAACATAGTCTAACAATCTAATAAAGTCGCTGTAAAAAGGATTGGAATCTGGACAACCATAGCTAAGGCTATTTCTTCTGTAGCTCTTTACATAGAACAATATGGAGGCAACTGTAACAACACTAGGATGATAGACTGAGCAGTGTAACAAATGATAGCTAATCTAGCAGCAGCATGTAATAATTACATGGAGTGTATATCAAATACAGAATAGTGGGACTCACCATTAGACAAAGGAGCAGCAGAACACTAGGCAGATGATAGCAGTGATATGGGTGGGGATCGCACCGTAAATACTCCAATCCAGAAGTAAGTCTATGGCAAAGATAACTGACCTCTATTTACTTTCCATGAATCATATATTCCCCCCACCCCCCCCCCCCCCCCCCCCCCCCCCCCCCCCCCCCCCCCCCCCCCCCCCCCCCCCATTGCGTCTAATCATATTTGCCACTGTCCCTGATACCAGACTCTTTATCCATATTCTGTCACTATGATCATTGCCATTTGTAGGCTAAATCACCCTCAGGGTGGGGAGAAAGTTCCCCTGCCTGTCCCTCCACTTATCATGTCAACCAGCAGAGTCACTCGCCATTGTATCACCATCAACAAGTTCCTGACCAAGACCACCTCGACCTTTTTTCACCTTTATTCGTGATATGTAAGGCTTTATTCCTATTTCATTTTTACACTAGATTCTTTTTAATAATATCAGGAAAAATGGTAGAAATTTTTAGTCTATTTTTCACATTTTTGACTTTTTTTTAGCAGCAAATGTGATGCTAAAATAAGTTGTGTAATTGTTGTCACCTTTTTTTATCTTGTGCACGTTTCCAATTTTGCCTGCTTATGGACACTATCATCTACCTAGCAAGTCATATAAGTTTTAGGTCGAAGTACGGGGACAGGGCTCAAAGTTGTGGTTTGGACTGTCAGGTTTTTCTAAATTATATTTTGTTCTCTTTTTCTCTTATCGTTTTACAGTTAAGGAATTTTCTACAAAAGTGGCGCTCTCTCATATGATAACGCGCAGTAATATATGTCGCCTTGGACCTAAAATGAGCCTTTTAGTACTTGACCTGGAACAAAAATTAATCCCTGACAATAAACATAGAGCAACTTAAACTGAGCCAGAACTACAAGGAAAACTAAAACCTCTAAATAATTGGGCAAGCAGATTACTGAATGCTTTCCCTAGAACTGGACCGAACAGAACAGGACTAGATGTAAAGAAAAAGCTAAGAAGATATAAAGATGACCTCACGAACAGCCAAATACTAGCAGATCCCTAGCTACAATCTCTCCAGACATGCATTGTTTTCTGGGCATAGGCTACCAACCTGAAGAATCTTTATAGAGACTGCCATAAACCACCCCACTAACGAACTCCTGGTACAGGACCTGGTCAGTCGATCTGTCCTGAAAGTTTTTGCAAAGTGGTTGTATAGCAACTGGGTTACAAGAGATCTAATAAGAAGCGGGGACAAAATGGCAGGATGTTCACAAAATATATAGAAAATATAAAGAAAATATTTAGAAACTAAAAGGGATAGGAAAAAGAGGAGAAGGAAAGAAGTAAGCGCTCTAGTGGTGGGATAATGGATATATGTTGTAAAGCCTGTGTAACGCTGAGGCGGTGTGTAAACCTTCTATTTTATACGAGGGCCACATCAACATTGTGGTTACAATTAAAGCGTCACGTAGTTTGCACAACGATGATCTGTAAAAGCCCCAAGATATTCTATAAGCAGTGACGCCGTTAACCTAGGGGCGGGTGGGGCATGCGAGTCGACCCGGGGCGTCCGCGGCTTCCGCTCACCTGAGGGGGAGCAACGGACCTCGCCCCGAATATTAATCCGCCCCGGAGAATCGCCCCTGACTCGTGACGCGACATGTCTTATAACAGATCGCGCAGAGCCAGCCAGCTGCCCCAGGGAGGAGGCAGCACGGATCGAGTTCACGTCCTGACTCCTCCCTCCTGTAATAGCGCTCACAGGGGGTCGCACAGACTTTTCAATCACGACACCCTGTGACGCTGCGGTGCTACTCTGGCCTGGTTCTTAGGTAGACATCTGCCCGCTAAGGCAGGAGATTATCTGCGGAGCTGATGCAGACTGTTAAGCCGGACCGTGATGATCTGTCACGCAGTATGTTTACATCTGCCCCATCAAGCAGAATCCCATGCTCGAGAAGCCTCTGCTATAGACCAGCGGTCGCGGCGGACGCAAGGGTGTGTACTTGTTTTGCTTAGTTTCGATATATTTAGTTTCAGGGGGTCCATCACTGGTACTAGGGGGCGGCATCACTGGCTACAGGAGGGGCATCGTGTCTGTGCTACTCAGGGGGGCTTCAATGCGCTACATGGGGCGGCAAGATCACTGGTCACCTACAGGGGGGGCATGTATGGCTACAGGGGGCTCACTGGCTACAAGGGAGCAGCCATCTGCCCTTACGGGGGCCAATTACCCCCCGGCTTACTAAGGGGGCCTGTCATTCTACATGGCAGACTACAGGGGGCATACACTGGCCTACTAAGAGGGGGTGCATCACTTGGGCCTTTAACAAGGGGGCATCTGTTCTGTGGCTACAGTGTGGCTCATTCAGACATGGCTACAGAGGGGGAATCACTGGATAAAAGGGGCCATTCTACTGGTACAGGGGTGCATCACTGGCTACAAGGAGGGCGGCGATCACTGGCTACAAGGGGATCCTTACTGGCCTACAGGGGGGCCCACCTATCTGCTACAAGGGGACCATCAGCTGGCGTACAAGGCGGGACTCATCACTGGCCTGACGAGGGGTGCCCATCACTGGCTACAAAGGCGTGGCATTTTCTGGCTACTGGGGGTCATCACTGGCGTAAAGGGGGTCACTGGCCTTACAGGGGCACTACTACCTGGCTACAAGAGGGGGAAGTCTAACTGGCTACAAGGGGGGGCATCTACTGCGTACAAGGGGGGCATCACTGGTTGACAGGGGTCGGCATCACTGGTACAGGGTGGGCATCAAGGGCTACAAGGGGTCATCTACTGGACCTACAAGGGGCATTCTACTGCGCTGTGCGGGGGGCTATCTACTGGGCTGCAGGGGGGACCAGTTCATTGGGGATGCAGGGGAGCGCATCACTAGGCTGACAGGGGGACGATACACTGGCTGCAGGAGGGACCCCATGTGTTATGTGGTTGCAGGGGGGAATCACTCGGACTACAGGTTGGGCATCTTTGGCTGACAAGGGGGGCCATCTTCTGGCCTTACAGGCCTGGGAGACATCACTGGATACGATGGGCGGCATCGTTCTGGCTACAGAGGGGCATCACTGGCCCTGCTGAGTGAAATTTAGCCTAGGAACTGCCCTGCCCCTTCATCCTAAGTGTTATCATAGATACAAAAAAACCACATCCCATTCTACCTTCTTTAACACACTATCTGCATTTCTACATAGAGTGTGAACTTAGTGCCTGTGAACGGCTAGGGCTTGTCAGAGCTCCTGGTGGCTCACCAACTTTTTGAGCTTTGCTGAACAGAGAGCTAAATAACAGGCGCTATCATGTGCCATGCTGGAGAAGTGATATACAAGATCTTGCCAAAGCTCCATTATATGGCGCCTCTTGACTTCTTGCAGAAAAAAATGCTTTGTTACGGAAGATAAGAGAGTTGTTCCTTGCCAACCCTGCTAGTTGTGTCTAAGCTTTTGTGGGCTACATGAAAAAGACATGGCAGGCCGGATTTGGTTGCGGGCATGGGTTTGAGTCAGTGATTCTGAAGTTTTGCAGGATTAAAAAATGTCAAATGAAATAAGAGAAGGCGTGTCCCCCCCTTCCCCCCCCCTCCCCCCCGCCCCCCCCCCCCCCCCCCCCCCCTTTCCCCCCCCCCCCCCCCCCCCCCCCCTCCCCCCCCCCCCCCCCCCCCCGTTTGCCCTCCGGCGCTTCCAAAAGGTCTGTTAGGCATTACAATGTAGGAGGATGTGATTTACTGTTGCCTAGAAGTGAAAGTTGCCATGTTAGGTTGTATCTGGAAATAGTGCCCGTACACTAAGCTTATCGCCCAAAGTAGTCAAATTTGAAAATTTTGTTGAGAATAAAGTTCCGAAAGTACGACCTTGAAAAACCTAACATACGAAATTTGGAAGGTAAACTAAATGGTTAAAATATAACCTTTATTTAGATAATTTAAAACTAGAAATATATTCTTTTCTTCCAATAATATTAATACATAGAGCCAATATGGAAGATAATCTAATACATAGCCACCATGACAGGTCTTTGTGTCCTGTAAGAGATTATTAAATTTTATTTCATAGCAGGATATTAAATAATAGCGGTGAATAAATCGGTAGTGGATAGAAGTGTTGCTAAGAGGTCTAATAGGTTTGTATATAGTGTTGTAGTAAAGTTACCCTATTAAAGCCCTAAATAGGGTCCTAAGCCTTACCCTACCTTATAATATACATGGAAATGTCTGTGAAATGTGGACCAAACCCAAGACCAGCTTTATTGTACTGGAGAGCCAGTGGCTCATTACCTAATTTGAAATCTGCCAAGTGTCCATTGCTTTATGTATCGAATACCTATGTCATTTCAACAGCAATGTTGTCTGTCAATGTGTCTGAGTTAGCTGCGGTGGAGGAGGGGTCCCCTGTATAGGATTGCTTTTTCATGTTGTTTGGAATATCACATAACTCATTGCTCTTGAAGCTTCAAATGACAACTGCACTATCTATACTCTATTTCGTTTTGGGATAAATTTGTAATATTGTAGACAGCGTTCCGCGACTGTGCCTGGCTGCCCAGCAGGATATCTGGAAATGTATTGCCAGGTTGTCAATAATAATACGATTAGTTGCTGATCAATCTGATACCCAGTAGAAAAATTCTTTGTGATTTGCTTATTGTCAGTTGTATCATCAAGAAACTGACCCCAGAAGTTGAGAAATAAACATTTATCTACTGGTATAAAATCCAGTTACTGTCCTAGATACTACATAACTTTTATTTTCATTTACATGGTCTAAGCCAGGGCTGGGCAATTAATTTTCCCATGGGGCCGCATGAGAAAGTGCGATGCTTTTGGAGGGCCGGACTAATAAAAACATAGGATGAACGGGAGAAAAAGAAATCGGTTTTTTTGTGAGGATGTATTTTTGCTGGAAACTTACTGGGGATATGATTGCCATGTATATTAACTATAACTTATCATAGTGTACACAGCTAAGGCAGGTTTTATACAGCCGCTCTCCTACAGTAAGGTAGGTATGTAGATGTAATGCCTCCCCTCTTGTCTGGCAGGTATTATACAGACTCCCCTCGTAGTCAGCTCAATTATATAGATATAGGACCCGCGATTAGGTATATAGATAGATACAGCTGCAGCCCGACAGGCAGGGTTATATAGATATGATACAGCTCCGCAGGCAGGCTATAAAGATGTTACACGGTCCATCACATAGGAACCCAGAGGTGTGTTATAGATACAGCTCCCCTCAGGACAGGAATATAATAGGACAGCTCTCTCAGGCAGGTATATAGATAGGCTACAGCCTCCTCATCAGGCAGGAATATAGATACGTACAGCCTCCCCTCAGGCAGGAATATAGCTAGTTAGGTCTTCCCACAAGCAGGTATCTAAGATTTTTAGGGCCTTCCCAAAGGAGCGTTTATAGCTTAGATAGGGCTTCCCACAGGCAGGTATATAGCTTAGTTAGGAGCACTTCCCATACCCCCCCCCACCCCCCCCCCCCCCCCCCCCCCCGCGCCCTCCCCCCGCTCACACACCCTCCCCGCCCCGCCCTCACTCACTCTGGCAGTGGCTATTTATAGCACTAGATAGGGCTTCCCACTGGAAGAGCTATTATAGGTGGATAGGGCTGTCACCACACAGGCAGGTATATAGATGGATTGAGGGCCTTCCGCAGTCAGGCAGGTAATATAGACTGCGATAGGGTCTTCCACAGGCAGGTTATATATAGCCTGGATAGGCCTTCCCTACAGGGCAGGTATATAGCTGATAGGGCACTTTCCCCACAGGCACGGTATATAGACTGGATAGGGCTTCCCACTAGGAGGCTTTATATAGCTGGATAGAGCTTCCACACAGGCAGGTGACTATAAGCTGGATGGGCTTCCCTCAGGAAGGTATATGATGGAGTAGGGACTTCACACAAGCCGGCTATATAGTCACTAGTTAGGGCTTGCCCGACTTAAGCAGGTATATAGCTGATGTCTTCCATCAGGCAGGTACTATAGCTAGTTAGGGCTTGCCCACAGGCTGGTATATTAGCTTTGATGACCAAAAGTTAAAAAATTACAAACACTGATATATCACCTTGGACCTCCACTTACTGATCTCCTGGCCCGAGTCTGTGATCATCTCATCCTGTGCCGAGCGAGCTTCCAGCCTGGTGGGAATGATGACGTCATGCCGCCCAGCCCGCCGGGACCGCACCTCTGTCAGTCATGGGGCTTCCGAACAGAGTTATTTTCTTGGTGTGAGTCCCAAGGAGAGCTGGCGTAGCGGCGGGTGTGAGCCGCGAGTTCACCACCATGTAACCTGATTTCTTCGTTCCCGCTTCGCTGGCCTAATTCACCAGTTAATAGCTAGCGCTGATGGCTCCGACGGCGGGACCTGCTCAGCTGAATACACGGCCCGCGGCGGGCCGTCAGCGCTACTTGTTTAGCAGGACCTGTAGCGCAGCGTACGCAGCCGGGCCGCATCAGGCGAGCCTGGCGGGGCCGGATGCGGCCAGAGGGGCCGTACTTTTGCCCCTAGGTCTAGGTCTAAGGCTAAGAAAGGCTGAAAGTAAATCAGACTTAGGTGTCTATGCTTATTTCTACCTAAATTAATATTATTATCCCACTTTACTCCATGCACCATCTGATTGTATTTATTTTACTTTACTTGGGAATGCTGAAGACAATCCTCTCGTCAAATCAGCTCTTGGCCACCACATACATACTGAATGACTCATCATTAAAATATTAAGACCTATGCCCCCCCAAAATGTTTCTCCTGAAAAAGAAAACAATTAGTTGGTTCATGAAGTAAAACACTAGAAGAGTTGGCTGATAAATATCGGAGGCTTGTTACTATTTACTTGTTTACCTTATTTACAAAAAGGGATTGTCCAAAGCCAATAACAGAGATGACTGTACTTAAAGGCGGTTTTGCCACGATAGTTAAACATTGACCGTGGAAGTTTGCTTAAATGTAAATAGATGTGTGTATGAGTGATTATCACCTTCATCATTATTAAAAAATTCTTGAATCTGTTTTTGTCAGCTGCTCCTTTAGTGATCGATTGTTTACAGATCGTCTCCAAGGGATACGACCAGGGCTGAGAGGTCCTCAGCCCTGGTCAGACATACTCAGACATCACAAACGAAATTCAAGCAGCGGACCTTTGGTGAGGAGAGTTCTTTATTCAAAATTTTTATTTAGTGCAGAGGGGATTGATTTAAAAGGCCCATGGCCAAGCCATAACCTAAACGGGTTTTGCGTGCTAACCTGCCCCACCTTGTTCACGGTCCTCAAAGCCCATAGCCAAGTGAAACAGTTTAAGTAGGGAAAGACATCATGTGATACACTGCCCGTCAATCTATAAGCTTCATAGACTTGCTGTGGATATGCCTAAATTTAAAAAACATTTAAATGAATTCTTTATATTCTTAATAATTGCACCATAACAATGGTGTTTACTTATTTACCCGAGTAATGCAATCACAATATTATATTGGCATTTAATGGTATGTTAAGCTAGGTCATTGCGAAGATTTAATACCTAATGGTCCATTTGGTTTGTAACTCCAGAATCCCAGCTAGGCTTCGCGTAAACGTGATCTTATACAGTTAATGGGGGTGCGGATGGGCTGCAAAAGTCCTACCTCCATCCAATCGGCAAACCTCTCTTTATTATGTCATGGTGGCGACAATATAACAATTTTTTGAAACCAATAACCCATTTTGTCACTGCAATATCTGGTTATGGGCGCTGACAATCCGGATGACCTCTTAATTTAGTTTGCGGGTCACGATTGGCGTCCAAAGGAGTTTGTTCAGTTACTGAAATTCAACGCACAAAAAATTTGAGCTTCTACTATTTGCGTAGATGATAAAGAAAAAATTCCTTTTCTGGTATATTTTGCTGTGGGGGTACGATACCACACTTCAATCCAAGTGACTTACCTATCTTTATATTGAAAACCTTCAAGGTGGGAAACACATTATTAAGAGCGGAAAGTAGTCACTCTAGACATACACTTAATGAATATACCTACTGGGAGAATTTATAAGAGCAAGGAGAGCCTGCTACTCGGATGCCTGATTATGAAAATAGAAAAAAGAAACATCATAAAAGACTAAAGGACAGAGGATTAAAAATATCCAAATTAAAAGAGCCCATCTAAAGGAAAATGGAAAATAAAACTCAAATAGACTTATCTGTCCATTAATTATAATCAAAGAAAAGGTTAAGGGAACAAGAACTTCACTAAAAATTTGCGCTATTTTCACACCTTATCACATCAGCTTTTGATAAAGAATTATATAAAGATATTCATTTAAGAATATTAACATATTAAAGGCCAAGGACATGCGAAATTGGCGAAATTTTAGATAGAGGTACTTAATTTTGTGTCCCCCAAAAAACAAAACAGTATTTTCACAGAGTCAACGATAGTAGGATGGTCTCGCGGTCACACAAAATGGATTTTTTTCCATGTGGTGGACGCAGGTGTAATATGTGCAAACGTTTTACTCCAAAAAAAATTTAAAACCTTTAGTTCAATAATCACAAAAAGAATTTTACCATCGAAAATTGTATTAATTGCGATTCAGACCATATAGTTTAATGGTATTAGATGCCAATGAATGGTGAGCAAATCTTTAGATGTGGACTCGCGCACCTCGCCCATGCCTATCTCACCATAAACCATAACCCTATTATCCTCCGTCACAACACAAGGGATCTTCTCGAACACTTAAATAATATAAGTAAAGGTATCATACCACATATTCAGGAGTTTAGCTCCAAACACTGTTCTTGGAAGAACATAGAGGTAGTTATAGAGTAGTTTGTCATTTTTTCGGTATAGAAAAGGTTAGAACGCCCCTTTAAGATTGCGGTGCATCTGCGCAGACGAAAGCGTCCGTTTACCGGAAGCTACTGCGAATTCTGGAGAGTGTACAAACCAGAAATTGCTCTGATGTACGGTTTATAAATCTTCGCCAATGACCTAGTACTTAACATACATTAATGGCCAATTTAATATTGTGATTGCCCCATTATGTTGTTTGAAATATGATAAACACTTTTGTCTATTTATAGGTCAATGATTTGTAAGTACCTTAAAGATAATTTTTAAATGTTTTTAAAATGTTTACATATCCAAAGATGAAAGACTTGTAGGATGCTGCGCCAGTGTATCATCTATGATGTCTTTCCTAACCTTTAAACTGTTCATGTTTGGAGTATGGGCTTTGGAGCCTTCGTCTGGGTGAACAAGGGTGCAGGTTAGCACGAATCGCGTTGGTTTTGCCTTGCCGTATGCTTTGTAAATATACCCTCTTTTATGCGTCACTATTATAATTTTGAATAATGAACTATCTCGCTTCACCAAAGCCGCCTGGTGGATTTGTTTTGTGTGTATTCTTGTACAAAGAGATATGTCCTGCCGTGAGGACTGATTTATACCAGCCAAAGCTGAGGATGAGAAACAAACACGGGGAAGACCCAGTGTGCACTGTTTCTGCCATCAAGGTGAGCGCATGCTTTCGTTTGTCGCTGATCATTATACTCAGACATCACTCTCCTCTCAGGCAGCTACTGAGTGGTCAAACCCCAGGTGTATTGTCATTCTACTCCCATCCTCTTGTATCTTAGTTTGTACTTAGTGCATATGTGTCATGTGCAACATATAAGATTTAGAAAAGAACCTCAATATGAGATGTGTGCCACTTTGATTAAAGCTAAAAAAAAAAATCCACAGGGATTTGTAACTGAAGTACCTTGTGCCTGCGAGGCACAAAGTTTTTTACCTCTGTGAGCTACAATTGTGAGTCCCTCTACTCTACGTTCTCACACATAAACAGTACCTCTTATGTGTTGACAATGCGACAGAGAGGAAAGGGACTCGGTGATGTCATCCTGCCAGGGTCACGCCACTGATCAGATAGCCAATTCAAACACAAATACCCCCCACCCCCGCTCCTCCTTCTGAGCGATGGCATCGCTGAAGAGCTGGATACAGGAGGTACAGAAATGAGTGTGCAGCTGGCCTCAAAACTCTTTGCTAAACATATGTTTGAATAGTCTTCATCCAAGCTGGCTTAATTGTTCCTGTATCTATTGATAATATTTTGGGAGAAGATAGCTAATACAAATTACCAGAGCATAGAACTCCTAAAAGATTGGAAATTTGTATTCCTGTCACCATTCTGGAGGTCAATAAATAGTACATATCTATAACAAGAGGGCATCCTTTACATCGAGAGGAAAGAAGGTTTCTACAGTGGACAAAGTGAAGGTGATTTTTCCTTAAGCTCCATTATACAGACCCGCTCCCACAGAAAAAATTGAGTCCTACAAACTATAGTACAGCGGTGAGGTCTTGTCCTTCTGCAGCGACATCTTATAGACTAGCTGCAGAAAGAGGAAGTTTTGCATGCTCGCCTGCAGCATGTAAGAAGCTGCCCCCATGCTAGATTAACAGGTCTGCCTTCCAAAAGTAGACTCTGTAAGCGCTGGCGGAGCAGAGAGGGAAGCCCTTACTATCTCAGCTCTTTAACAACCATTGTATGTCAGACGTAGTCGTGACTTGTTGTCAGCGTTAACCAGAAAAGGGCTATTGCCTCTCTGCTCCATACGGGTGATCGGGAATCCTGGTGGCATGAGTGGAGCGTCCTTGAGGGGAGGGGGGTGTGTGTCCGGGGTCGCGAGAGGGTGGAGGTGGGGGTGTGGGTGTGGTGGGGTGTCGGTGGGGTGGGGGTGAGGGGGGGGGGTGGGGTGGGGGGTGATCCCCCCGGCCTTTGGGTGGGGTTCGGGTTTCGTCGGAGAGAGGGAGGGGGGGGCGGTTGGGGCAGGGTGGGTGAGAGGGGGGCGGGCGGCCCCCCCCCCCACCCCCCCCCCCCCGCCCCGGGGGTACCGGGTAATGTCTGCTTACAGTCACCCCTGCGGGACGAGAGTTGCCCCAGGGACTGTCCTGCCCTATAGCTAAACCTGCATTCAGCGGCCCAGAATTATGCGTGCCAAAGGTATGAAAACATGTTTAGTTTTAAAACTCACATTGTGCTCTGTTAGCAACCATATCAGGTGCGCCCCTATTCTTTGTTCTAGAGACCACACTACCATGATACAATTGAAAGAGGGCCCTTTGGTTGCATATGTGACCAACAAAGTGGTGTTTTTAGACCCAGACAGTTTTCATACATGATGGCCCTAATTGTGTGCCTGCCATGACTGCCCTGCCTGTGTCGTTATGACAAAGATTATATTGTATTAGTCCATATTCATGTATGCTTAATACCTTAACAAGTTGTAAAACAAAAATTGCATAAAATGAGTTTATCCCTCTTACAGCGATTAAAAATCAAAGTTAAAAAATCTTAAAGTGTGGAAAATGTAATAATTAATGTATAAAGAAATAAATACTTAATACAAAAATTATTGTGCATACATTACACAAAAAGACCTACACATATTGGGTATCCACGCAACTGGTGCAAATATCCTGTAGATTTAAGTGGTGCTAACTATGTATAGTGTGTGTAGTGTAAAATGTGATATGATGCTAAAAAGAAAATATTTTTAATAAAATGAATTAAAAAAGTTTGAAAAAAATGTATACAGTATGTAAACGCAAACTATGCCTCCAAAAAGTACAACTTCTCCTGCATGAAACAAATCCTCATTCATAAGAGACTGCATCATCGTGAAAAACAGTATAAAAAGTTACAACATAAAAAAAATGTCGAAAGTAAGGAGGCTAAAAAACTAAAAATGCCTTTTTAGGTCTGGGGCTTTAAGGGGATTAAAGAGCAGATGTTAGACTATGGAAGTATTTGTCTCCTAGAGCGAACTTCGTCATGGTGAACTTTCATAGTTTATAGTTTGCTAAAGGCCGAAATAAAGGCAGATGACGAATACATCCAGTTCAGGCCTGTTAGTGCTAAGGTTTTGATCCAGAGGAAGGCGCTGTGTATACCCTCCAATGAGGAAAAATTCTTTCCCCACTCCAATCTGGACCTGACATCGCGAAAAATCAATGTGTGTCCCCCTGCTCCTGAAATCCTAGCTAGACTATAACTTGTTATACGCTATTTTCGACTCCAGATATTGCATCTGAATCCATTTTTGTATCACTTGTTAGTGATATTCACCAGTGTGTCAAGTTCCCATCTGGCGAAGAGAGGAATTCCAATTAAGTCTACACTGCGTCTCTACTCAGTAAAGAGAAGTCCAGCGCTTTCTATGTTTATGGTTCGAAACTTTCGTTCCGTCAAGAGTGTAGAGGATGCCCTCTTGTTCTTAGATACACGCCCTGCTGGTATAATAAATCTTGCGAGAGAGAGATTCTCTATATTGGGACCTTTGACTGTATTTTGAAACGCATTTATTATTGTCCCCCCAAGCCGTCTGATTTCGCTAAACTAAATAACCCTAATCTTGTACTAATCTTTCTGGTTGTTGTTAGTCCACCCAGTACTTTTTATTATTTTTGTGTGTGTTGTCTGATTTCCATTGTATCCATGTTCAAGCTGTATCAATGTCTTTCCTGTGCACTGTGTGTGCCCAACTACCTTTTCTCACGTTTATTGTAACTCTAAAAAAAAAAGAAAAAAAAAAAATTGTGTACACAAATTGCCCTATTCACAACATAAATTGTAAAAAGGGTTTGAATGGCACTTTTATAGAGTGTAATGTAATATTAGCAAGTTTATGGTGACCAGGATTCTGGGGAGGGTCGTTGATGCAAGGATTTATTATGATTGCCAGTTTGGAGTTATTGAGGAATTTTTCCCTAAAATGAGGACAATTGGCTTCTACTCGTGGCCTGTTCTTGCCTTTCTTGGATCCAGAACACTTGTAGGACAATTGCGGTCGTTGAACTGGGATAGAAGTATCGTTGTTTTTATGTCAGTTTACAAAATACGCCACTTTGTTAAATTAGAATGTTTAATTTACACTATATAAAAAGACACAATATGCATCTGCCATGAAATCAGAGTTAAACCCTTACCCATTTTAGATCAATTCGGATTACCAAAATTCATTTGTTATATTTGCTAGTGTGTGTGCCGACGATAATGAGAGTGATAGAATTTTTAAGGTATTTATTATTACTGTTCTGCAAAGTCACAAAGTTACAATAACACTGAGCGATTACGCTATGCATTTCAAACACAACTTGATGAGGGCCGCCTCATATGATGATGTCATGTCTTTTGTGAATTTCTGTTGTTTTATTGGCAACATCTGAATTACGGACACACCTGTGGATATATTTTAATTCACACCAGAAACACACTGCTTCTGTGGAAAGTGTAAAGAAATCAGCCAAGATGTCAGGGAGAGAATTGTGGATTATTTACACAAGTCTGTGAACATGTTCTATGCGGTGCAATCTCCAGATACCTGAAGATGCTCTATGTTTTCATGTGCCTACAAACAATTTAGTATCCAAGGACATGAACCAAGATGGCAATGTCCAGCAGTCATCATAATGCCATCAGGAGGAGGACGGTTTCTGTGTCTCATGATGTATGAATGTGCTTTGGTGCCGACATGTGCATATCAACCCAAGAATAAAAGCAAAGAAAACTTTGAGATGCTGGTGGAAGCTGCCGTAAGATTGTTGTCAAGATCCACAGTGAAATCGAGAGTACTGTAGTTAACATGGTCTGAAAGGCCACTCTGCCTGGAATAGTGAGCCAGTTAAGAACCAAAATTCAAACATATAAAAGCCAGATTAATGTTTGTGCAAATGCAAACAGGAACTCAAAGACCTACACTTTCTGTGGAGATATGTCCAGTGGTCTGACGAAACTAAAAGTAAATTGTTTGGCCATAATTACCATTGTTACTTTTGGAGGAAAAAGGGAGAAGCTTGGAAGCCTAAGAACATCATCCCAACTGTGAGACACAGGGGTGGCAGCAATCATGTTGATGGGGCACCACTGATTTTCGTTGCCAGGAAGGAATGGTGCACTTCAGCAAAGAATAGATAGGCATTATGAGGAAAGAGAGATTATGTGGCAATACCTGAAGCATTCATCTCAAGTATATCAACCATGGAAGCCTTGGGGCAGAAGTGTGTGGGTCTTCCAAATGGACAATGACCGAAGCATACTGCAACTGGACTTACAAAGTGGCTTGAAGGATAAACCAAGTCAATGTTTTGGAGTGGCCATAGTAGTTAAGCCCTGTATCTCATGTTCCTATGAAAATTGTATGGGTCAAAGAATGAAAAGACAGATGCGAGCCAAGGGTGACCTACAAAACATAGCCTCCTCCAGCTTACACCGCAGTTCTGTTCAGGAGAAAATGGGTCGAAAAGTAATCCAACTATGGCGTGAGAAGCTTTGATGGACGGCTGCATCCAAAATGCTTTAACCCAAGTCATACAGTTTAAGAGCAATGCTACCAAATATTAATGAAATGTATGGAAACTTTTGACTTTGCAGAAGCAATAAAGAGACATGTTCAATGGACTAACTGAGCGCTGACCTATGCAGAGCATCTCCAATAACTCAGATCTAGTACTATTTCTAAAACAAGTGTTTTTCTGTGTTGTACTCCCAGGCAAAATTTAATGAGTACCATTTCTTAAAACTATGTGTGAGCCCACAAAACACTACTTGTTAATTGAGAAACAATGGTTTATTAAAACAGTTAAAACAGTTCATAAAAGATCTTGTAGGGGCGATCAATGTTATCATGGAGCTGCCCATCAGTTTTCTGCCGTGTACTTTGAGTGTGTAAAAATAATGTATGAACAGGCCCCCGCACTCCAAACTTTGGACGCAAATAAGTGCCTTTTTAATAAGCCAAGAGATCACTTTTTAATGCGCCAAGGATCTCTAGGGGTGTCACCTACCATTATAGGATTAGACTATCATTTATGTGTTGTTTGACATGGCAAAGACCTAGTTGCAGAACAGCCTAGATCAGCCTGACCAGGAGGTATGTGGGGTGGTTGCTGTTCTCCCTCTTCCGCACTCCTATGATCTTTCTTTCTTACTGTGGCCAGACTTGTCGTATTGACACTACATTGACAGCTGCTATAGTATGGACCTGCAGTAGAACAGCCAGACCAGGCGTATAAGGTGGTCTGCTGAGCCTGAGACACCACTTGTTGTATTGAGCAGCCCAGAGACTCCCACCTAAAACAAGAGAGAAGCCACATATAGGAAATATGCTCACAAAAGATTAAAGAGAGTTGACCCAAAATTCAATGCCGCTGTATGTATGAACTGCAGATAAGAACAGTTACATACATTCTGGCGGCATTCTATCTATTGCTTGTAAAGCTATTTAAACTGGATCTGTCAAGCACCCTAAGTTCAATACATGTCGCGTTTACGTTAATGTAAGCCCCAAATGATATCATACAAGACCGAAAGGCGTATGATATAGGGCGGACAGATATATGAAATTTGGCATTTCTCAACGCATAATTTGTATTGTGAAGCCTGAATAATGCGAATAGAATGGGCCTGCTTTATGAACCCGATAACTTCAATGTACGAGTCCGGTGGAATCAGAAAACTCGTTTTTTTTTTCATCTTACAAAGGACACTTTGGCTATTTCAAGCCAGTATTTTAACGATTTCCATCAAGGCAATATCCAAAAACAAAATAGTCCAGGTGGAAGCCGTATATGTTCACGCTCATGTAGATCCAACAGGGAGCTCCACTGGCTGGGCAGCAAACAAACAAGTAGAAGGACAGGTGTGCACGCTATTCTCCCAACAACGGAGTTTAAGCAGACAACCCCGTAGTCTCCGTGGGCTAAAAACAGAGCCAACTTTAATTAAATCACAATGTTAAAAAAGCACATAAGAGGCATGTCAAGCACCTATGTACAGACTAACGACCGTTTCGAGCTGTGTCTAGCTCTTGTTAACTAGTCCTCTCGTTGGGAGTATAGCCTATGTGCCAACCTGTGCCCTTATAAGTCTTATTTTTAAGAGCTTAGCTGTGTAATAAGATGGCCCTGTTTATAAAGTATGCTGAAATTATGAGGCTAAGCAGAGTTTTAATGTATTTTTTTTCCCCATTTATACTTCCCATAAGGCTATGTCCCCACAGCACTGATTCATGGCTTGATTTTTGGCAGATTCAGTGTTTAGAATCTGCCAGAGAATGCCGATCTGCATAACCAGTGCCTAATCAGTCTGCCATATATTAAAATTATACTGTAGTATTCAACCCCCTCCACCACAACCAAATCACGGAGTTTCTTTAGTGGGATTTGCATATAACCGATCGACGACCCTCGGAAGTTTAGAAATGTTCTATCTTTTGGTGGATTTCTGTACACTTATATGTACTAGGCCAGCCATAAACTGACTGGGTTTTTTGCAAAAACCGCGATTCGGCAAAGCCAAAATACCGTCTGGGTTTCCGTAAGCATTTCTTAACTTATGCCGTGTAGACATAGCCTAAAATATTCTAATGCAGCTTGAACGAACAGTAGTCCTAAAAATCACCGTGTGGTGATTTTAGCACAAAAAATTTATCTTCAGCGCCATGATAATACAAGCTGCCCTTAACCATGTTAAAAAAAAGAGAAAATAAAAATACAGTAGTGCTGCCTGTGCTACTCCACAGCTTGCTGCTTGCCATCTGAGCTGGTCAGAACTGTTGCCTCTGCAGAATTTTTGAAAATGGCAATTCACATAGGGTTTATTATTATTGCATCTATATATTTGCCATTTTTGGAATAAGACTGTGTTTTAAAGAATTGTTAAGAAAGAATAATCATGATGATTTATCACCCACATCTGTAGGTTTATATTACTTTACATTGAGTTACATACTTCTTTATAAGAGACCATCTATAAATGAAGCCAGCCGTTGGCTTCTAAAACCCCTTAGAGGGGTTGTCTCACTACAAGGATTGCTTTTTATGTTAAAGATCTTGCAAAAACAAGTCACTTTGCAATATCTGTCCATTAACAGTGTCCTACTTATTTCAAGATATCCCCTCTTGCATCAGCTCCTCAGGTCACTATAGCTACAGACCTGTTCAATCTCTCATGATAGGCTGCCAGCACTGGTTGCTATAGCTACAGACCTGGCTTCTACTTCAGCCTAGAAGAAGCCAGTAAACATGCCCCTGAATTCAACATGAAACCAAGAAAACAGGACTGAGGTAAGATGAATCAATGTGGTAAGACAACCCCTTTAAGTAACAGTTGATATAGCCGGAGACATTTTTCTTTCCACTTGTGGCCAGAACAAGTTAGATTACAGAATCAGTATCTATGGTGAGATATCCAAGGGAGCAAGATATACTGTTTGTCAATAGTTCTCCACTCATGGAGGGGGTGTAGTGGATAGGGGACCCCTATCTATGATGTCCCTGTTTCCTTAAAGTACATATAGAAAGGGGTTGTCCTATTAACATAACCTATTTATATGAAACATTATGGCAGCTTTCACAGATGTTATCAGAAGAAAATTTACAGCAGGGCTGTCAAGCTCTTTTTTTATCGAAGGCCACACCATTACTATGGTTGCCCTCAAAGATCCATCGAAGGGCTATGGAAGGGTGGCTAAGATGCCAGGGTAGGGCTGTCAGAGCTATGCCTATAGTGTAGGAAAGGGGAGATAGTCCACCCCTAGCGACACATCCTATGCCAGTGCCTATGCATGCCTATGCCATCCTATGTCAGTCTTTCCCTGTCACTCTCGCCCTGCTCAACTGAGATTGCTCCCAGACACTACCTCTCTCTCTATATCAAGTTAATCAGTGCAGCCACCACCCTGGACCTACTAACAGCCACAGCACCATCGTTCCTACATATATGAGGCTACAAATCATAGGGTCTACATGCAGGTGCTTTTCAATAAATTAGAATGTCAGCCAAAAGTTTGTTTTTTTCAGTAATTCAATTCAAAAAGTGAAACTCAAATATTATATAGAGTCATTACAAACTGAATGAACATTTTCAAGTATTTAAGTTAATTATGTTGATGAGTATGGCTTACAGCAAAGGAAAATCCAAAAATCATTATCTCAGAAAATTAGAATAATTAACCCAAAACACCTGCAAAGGCTTCCTAAGCATTTTAAAATCTCCCTTAGTCTGGTTCAGTGGGCGACACTGCTGACTTGACAGATGTCCAGAAGACAATCAATGACACACTGCACAAGGAGGGTAAGCCACAAAAGGTCATTGCTAAAGAAGCTGGCTGTTCACAGAGTGCTGTATCAAAGCATATTAATGGAAAGTTGAGTGGAAGAAAAAAGTGTGATAGAAAAAGGTGCACAAGCAACTGGAATAACCGCAGTCTTGATAGGATTGTTAAGAAAAGGTCATTCAAAAATTGGGGGGAGATTTACAAGGAGTGGACTGCTGCTGGAGTCAGTGCTTCAAGAGCCACCACACACAGATGTACCCAGCACATGGGCTACAAGTGTCGCATTCCATGTGTCAAGCCACTCCTGACCAATAGACAACACCAGAAGCATCTTACCTGGGCCAAGGAGAAAAAGAACTCGACTGTTGCTCAGTGGTCCAAGGTGTTGTTCTCAGATGAAAGTACATTTTGCATTTCATTTGGAAATCAAGGTCCCAGAGTCTGGAGGAAAAGTGGAGAGGCCATAATCCAAGCTGCTTGAGGTCTAGTGTGAAGTGTCCACAATCAGTGATGGTTTGGGGAGCAATGTCATCTGCTGGTGAAGGTCCACTGTGTTTTATCAAGACCAAAGTCACCGCAGCCGTCTACCAGGAAATTTTAGAGCACTTCATGCTTCCCTCTGCCGACAAGCTTTTTGGAGATAGAATTTTTATTTTCCAGCAGGACTTGGCACATGTCCACACTGCTAAAAGTACCAATACCTGGTTTAATAGCCACAGTATCACTGTGCTTGATTGGCCAGCAACCTAACCTAATAGAGAATCTATGAGAGACACCAGACCCAACAATGCAGACAAGCTGAAGGCTGCTATCAAAGCAACCTGGGCTTCCATAACACCTCTTAAGCAGGGCCGTATTTCCCACTAGGCACTCGTGGGCACGGGCCTAGGGTGGCGCCTGTTAGGGGGCGGCACAGTAGCAGGATTTTATTTTTTTTAACTTTTTTTTTTTTAAATATATTCTCCTCCGGGCACCCGGAGGTGAAATGTGACTGGGGAGGCAGGTGAAACATGACTGGGGAGGCAGGTGAAATGTGACTGGGGAGTGGGGGCAGGTGCAATGTGACGGGGGAGGCAGGTGCAATGTGACTGGGGGCAGGTGCACTGTGACTGGGGAGGCAGGTGAAATGTGACTGGGGAGGCAGGTGAAATGTGACTGGGGAGGCAGGTGGAATGTGACTGGGGAGGCAGGTGCAATGTGACTGGTGAGGCAGGTGCAATGTGACTGGGGAGGCAGGTGAAATGTGACTGGGGGGGCAGGTGAAATGTGACTGGAGGCAGGTGAAATGTGACTGTGGAGGCAGGTGCAATGTGACTCGGGGCAGGTGCAATGTGACTGGGAGGCGGGTGCAATGTGACTGGGGGGCAGGTGCAGGGACTGGGGAGGCAGGTGAAACGTGACTGGGGAGCAGGTGAAATGTGACTGGGAGGCAGGTGAAATGTGACTAGGGAGGCAGGTGAAATGTGACTGGGGAGGTAGGTGAAATGTGACTGGGGAGGCAGGTGAAATGTGACTGGGGAGGCAGGTGAAATGGGACTGGGGAGGCAGGTGAAATGTGACTGGGGGCAGGTGAAATGTGAGTGGGGAGTGGAGGCAGGTGCAATGTGACTGTGGAGGCAGGTGCAATGTGACTGGGGAGGCAGGTGAAATGTGACTGGGGAGGCAGGTGAAATGTGACTGGGGAGGCAGGTGCAATGTGACTGGGGAGGCAGGTGCAATGTGACTGGGGAGGCAGGTGCAATGTGACTGGGGAGGCAGGTGAAATGTGACTGGGGAGGCAGGTGAAATGTGACTGGGGAAGCAGGTGAAATGTGACTGGGGAGGCAGGTGAAATGTGACTGGGGAGGCAGGTGAAATGTGACTGGGGAGGCAGGTGAAATGTGGGTGGGCAATGGAGGCAGGTGAAACGTGAGTGGGCAGTGAAGGCAGGGGAAACGTGACGGGGCATGGAGGGAGGGGAAAGGGAAACTGGGCAGTGGAGCAGGGGAAACGTGATTTGGGGAGTGGAGGCAGGTGAAATGTGAGTGGGCAGTGGAGGCAGGGGAAACGTGGGTGGGGGGATGGAGGCAGGTGAAACGTGGGTGGGGGAGTGGAGGCAGGTGAAACGTGGGTGGGGAGTGGAGGCAGGTGAAACGTGGGTGGGGGCTGGAGGCAGGTGAAACGTGGGTGGGGAGTGGAGGAAGGTGAAACGTGGGTGGGGAGTGGAGGCAGGTGAAACGTGGGTGGGGGCTGGAGGCAGGTGAAACGTGGGTGGGGAGTGGAGGAAGGTGAAACGTGGGTGGGGAGTGGAGGAAGGTGAAACGCTAGTGGGGGCTAGAGGCAGTTGAAACGTGAGTGAGAGGTGTTAGGAATGGTGGGAGGATGGGGGAAGGCAGGGGAACATGTTATAGGTGCCAGCCCTAATAATGGGGCTGTGTGTCACTGTCATATAATGGAGGTATCAGACTATATGGACTGCCTATCATATAATGGGAGTTATCAGACTAAAATGGAGCTGTCCCATCATAGGAGGTATAAGTCTATATGGAACTGTCTATCTTAGGAGGTATCAGACTATATGGAACTGTCTATCATAGGAGGTATCAGACTATATGGAGCTGTCTATCATAGGAGGTATCAGACTATATGGAGCTGTATATCATAGGAGGTATCAGACATATGGGGCTTTTCTATTATAGCCCGGTATCAGACTATATGGAGCTGTCTTATCATAGGAGGTATCAGACTATATGGAGATGTCTATCATATAAAATCATTAATTAGAATAATTAACCCAAAACACCTGCAAAGACTTCCTAAGCATTTTAAAATCTCCCTTAGTCTGGTTCAGTGGGCGACACTGCTGACTTGACAGATGTCCAGAAGACAATCAATGACACACTGCACAAGGAGGGTAAGCCAAAAAAAGGTCCCTGCTAAAGAAGCTGGCTGTTCACAGAGTGCTGTATTCAAAGCATATTAAAAGGAAAGTTGAGTGGAAGAAAAAAGTGTGATAGAAAAAGGTGCACAAGCAACTGGAATAACCGCAGTCTTGATAGGATTGTTAAGAAAAGGTCATTCAAAAATTGGGGGGAGATTTACAAGGAGTGGACTGCTGCTGGAGTCAGTGCTTCAAGAGCCACCACACACAGATGTACCCAGCACATGGGCTACAAGTGTCGCATTCCATGTGTTAAGCCACTCCTGACCAATAGACAACACCAGAAGCATCTTACCTGGGCCAAGGAGAAAAAGAACTGGACTGTTGCTCAGTGGTCCAAGGTGTTGTTCTCAGATGAAAGTACATTTTGCATTTCATTTGGAAATCAAGGTCCCAGAGTCTGGAGGAAAAGTGGAGAGGCCATAATCCAAGCTTCTTGAGGTCTAGTGTGAAGTGTCCACAATCAGTGATGGTTTGGGGAGCCATGTCATCTGCTGGTGTAGGTCCACTGTGTTTTATCAAGACCAAAGCACCGCAAACCTTACCAGGAAATTTTAGAGCACTTCATGCTTCCCTCTGCCGACAAGCTTTTTGGAGTTTAAAATTTTTTTAATTTTCCCAGAAAGGCCCCTTGGTCACATGTCCACCGCTAAAATTCCAATACCTTTTAATACCCCACAGAATCACTGTTGCTTGTTTGGGCCAAACAACGTAACCAAATAGAAATCTATGAGAGCCCACCAGACCCAAAAAAAGCAAAACAACTGAAGGCTGCTATCAAAGCAACCGGGCTTCCAAAAACACCTCTTAAGCGGGGGCCTTTTTTTCCCCAAAAGGGCCCACTCGTGGGCACGTGCCTAGGGTGGCCCCCTTTTTTGGGGGGCGGAACTGTACGGGGTTTTTAATTTTTTTTTTACTTTTTTTTTTTAAATATTTTCTCCTCCGGGCACCCGGAGGTAAAATTTTGGGGACTGGGGGGGCAGGTAAAAACCCTAAATTTGGGGAAAGGGGGCAGGTTAAAATGGGACGGGGGAGGGGGAGGCAGGGGGAAAAAAAAAAAAAAATGTGACGGGGGAAGTGGGGGCGGGGTCCCAATGGACGGGGGGGGCATTTTTCCCAATGGACTGGGGGCATGCAATGGGAGGGGGGAGGCGGGTGAAATTTGTGACTGGGGGGCGGGGCAATTTTCCCGGGGGAGGCGGGTGCAATGTGCCCGGGGAGGCAGGTAAAAATGTGACTGGGGGGGGCAGGTGCAATGTGATTTGGGGACGGGTTTGGAAATTTGGGGGAAAGGGGAGGAAAGGTCAATGTGCCCTGGGGGGGGCAGGTGAAAAAGGACGGGGGAGGCAGTGCAATTTGACTGGGGGGGCCAGGTGCTTTTCCCCCGGGGAGGCCCGGGGGAAATTTTGCCCTGGGGGGGGCGGGTGAAAGTGACTGGGGAGGCGGTGAAATGTGATTTGGGGAGGCGGGTTTAAATTTTTTTTTGGGTGCCGGGGAGGAAAGGGAAATGTGACTGGGGGGTCAGGGAAATGTGACGGACAGGGAAGGGCAGGGTCTAAAGGGGCCCAGGGGAAAGGCCCGGGGGAAAACGTAGTGGGAAATTTGGAGGCGGGGAAAACGAACTGGGGAAAGGGAGGGAAAGGGGAAAACTGACGGGGCCCGGGAGGCGGGGGAAACGTGAGTGGGCATGGAGGTAGGGGAAAAACGGGAGTGGGCAGGGGGCAGGTGAAATGGAGTGGGCAGGGGGGAGGCGGGGGAAAAAGTGAGTGGGCAGTGGGGGGCCCCAGGGGAAACGGAGTGGGCAGTAAAAGGCAGGGGAAAAATGTAAAGTGGGCAGTGGGGGGCGGGGGAAAACCTTTGGGGGGGGGGGCTGGAGGAAAGGTGAAACGGGGGTGGGGGGCGGGAAAGGCAGGGGAAACTTTGGGGGGGGGAAATGGAGGCAGGGGAAACGGGGGGGGGGCAGGGAGGCAGGTAAAAACGTGGGGGGGGAAAGTGGGGGAAAGGGGAAAAACCCGTGGGTGGGGGGTGGAGGCAGGGAAAAACGTGGGTGGGGGCTGGGGGCCCAGGTAAACTTGGGTGGGGAGGGGAGGAAGGTGAAACGGGGGGGGGGAAAGGGGAGGAAGGTAAAAAGCTAGGGGGCTGGGGGGTTTAAAAAACGTGGTGAGGGGTTTGTTAGGAATGGGGGGGGAATGGGGGAAAGGAAAGGGGAACATGTTTTTGGTTCCAAAAACTATAGGGAAAAGCTGGGGTGTCACTGTCAAATAATGGGAGGTAACAGACAAAAGGGGAGCTGCCTACATATAATGGGGGGGAAAATCAGCCTAAAGGGAAAGGCGCCTATCATATAATGGGGGGTTATCAACAAAAGGAGCGCCTACAAATAAGGGGGTTTTAACCAATTTTTTTGGAGCTGTCAAATCATAGGGGGTATCAGACTAAAATGGAATTTGTCTATCATGGAGGATCAAAACTAGATGGAGCTGTCTTCTAGGGGGTTTAAAAAAAATCAGACAAATATGGGGGCGGCCCTATAAAGCATATCAGACTAAAGGAGCTGCCCTTATCAAAGGGGGTTTATCAGACTATAGGGAGTTTGGTTCATCATATAATGGGAGGTATCGACTATAGGGGAACTGTGGGGCACTGCCCATTAATGGGGGTATAAGAGTAATGGAGCTCCCTATCATATAAGGGGGAGGTACCCAGACTATATGGACCCGGGCCTATCTATAAAGGGGATTTTATCAGACATAGGAGCTGCCTATCATATAATGGGAGGTATCAGACTATATGGAGCTGCCTTCTGGGAAGTATCAGACTTTTTGGAGCGCTATCATAGGGGAACAGACTATATGGAGCTGTATATAAAAGGGAAAGGTATCAGACTCAAATGGAGCTTTCCCAAATCAAAGGGAGGTATCAAAACTAAGGGACGTCTTTTTATAGGAGGTATCTGACTATATGTAGCCCCAAACATTTTAATAGGAAGGAAACAGCCCATATGGAGCTGCTATCATATAAAAAGGAGGGAAATCAGCCCTATATGGAGCTGTCTATCATATAATAGGAGGTATCAGACTAAAAGGGAACCCTGGGTGTAAATTTTATGTGTTTTTATGGGTTGCCCAAAAACATATAGGGCTCTTATGTAAATTGTATATAGGTATCAAAAAAGCGGGTGCTGGGGCGGAACCCAAAAGGGTAGGGTGGTCATACAGCATAACAGCCTAAGGGTGGCTCTCCCCACATTTCCCTTTTTTTGATGCTTTTGGGTTAAATTTGTGTGTTTTTTGTGCAGGTCGGCACAAACAATTGATACAAAAATAGGGGGTAAAATCACGGGTGATTTTTGCACAGCAGAAATTGTACAGTATTAATCCCCCGGGCCGCCTTTCTGAAACAAAAACACACATTAACAAACGCATCAAAAAGGCGCTGTTTGAGAGCTTCCCCTTTGCTGCTATCTGGGAAAACCCCCCTGGCCATCCCCAATATAAAAAAATTTTTTAGACCCTTTCCCTGCATTAGACCCCACTGTGAAGGGCAGGGGCCCCAGTGTCCCTTTCCCCCCGCCCCCCCCCCCCCCCCCCCCACCAACCCGCCTTTATTTTTCTTTAAAAATTCTGCAAAAAAGAAGTCTGAATTTTTTGCTCTGGGTGAGAATTTCTTTTCATGGGTTTTCAAAAACATATAAAAACGATCAAACAAGAAAATCTAAAATTTCGAAAATAAAATGTAGAAGAAGAAAAAAAATTATGTATCAGGGTCTGGATTTGATAAAAAAATAAAATATTGGTACATTTTCCCCTTTAAGCTGCAGTGGGGGCCTTTTTTTGGGTTTGGAAGTCAAAGGGTTTTAGGTGAAAAGGCACAGTGGGGCGGCATTCCAGTCTATCCTGAAATGTGAATGGGTTTCCCAACATCAAAAAAACCCCCTTAAATTAGTTTTTCTTCTTGACCCCCGTTACATGGTCATAGGGGGCAGGGCCCTTTTTTTTAAATGGGTGGGGCATTTAAAAAGGGGGTGGATCCCAAATTTATTTTTAATAGGGGGAAATTGGGGTTTTTTAGTGCCTGGGGAAAGCACGACCAAAAAATTTACACCCCTGCTTTTAAGTGCCCCCCCGGGGTTTGAACGAAAGACCAGGCAGTCTTTCCCAATCAAAAGGAGCCCTTTGACCAAGTTTTGAGTGCTTTTTACTGTACATACTTTTCTTTGATAAACTTTTTCCTGTTTTCCCCAAACCCTTTTGGGGTTTTCCGGGGCTGTGGGGCCCATAATCATAAAAGTTAAAACAAAAATAAACACTTGAAAAAATTTTCACTTTTGCAAAGTACTTTTTAACTTTTTCATGCAGATTTTTAGCTTTTTTTTCCCCAAAAGGGTTTGAAAAATATTTGAGCTTAAACCAGTCTTTTGCTTCACTGACCAAATGAAGAAGTACCTATAGCAGATGAGCACAAATATTAATGCAGCATCACTATACTTGCACAAATTATACAGTAGGTCTTGCTTCATTCTCCCAGCTGCTACTGCCACCTACTGGTCAGGCTCAAAACACTTTGAGCGACAAGCATGAAATTTGGAGTGTTAATGTCAAATTTCATGCTCCTAATGCTGGCATGGGGATGCGCCTGATTTTAAAAACCCGCTCACAGCTGGTCATAAAAACAAAGGGGCATTCTAGCGCCCCGGGCGACAGTTCAGGGAAAGGGGGTTTACTTTTAAAATGGTTTAACCCCGTTCCAGCTGTAAAAGCGCCTAGAAATTTTCCCCAGCCCAAGGGTATGAAACTATAGCTTCATTTCAGTTCTAATGGCCCCCGCCTCCCGCACGCCTCCCACACCCCAAAGAGAACGGGCGCATTAAAAAAGCGCCGAGGCACTATGCATGGGACCCGGGTAAAAGGATGTGGGAAAATTTAAAATGTAAAGAACCGGGCTGCGCCTGATTTTCGGGGTTGAAAAAAAACGCTAGATATCTGGGGCAGCCCCGTTCAACATGTTTTCCCCCTTTTTTTGGATACAAATTTTGGTATAAAATTTTCCCCAGTGTTTAAAAAAATTTCAATGAAATGCAAGCGTTTTTCTTTAGAAACAATTTTATTTTTTTTTTGTGTGCCCATTTTTTAATGTATTTTTACTACATTTTTTTTCCTTTGGTGCTTTATTTGCCGTTTTTACTGCATATTTTTTGGGATTTTCAGCACATCCAACTTTTTTTAGCTTTTATGTATTTTTATGCATATTGTCATGTGGTTTTCAGCACATCCTTCCTTTATGCCTTTGTCACATTACACATTAAAATATGTAATAAATTACACCTCAAAAAAATACACACACAGTTTGGTGCGTTTTTTGCAATCTCTGTTACAGACATAAAACATGCATTACACACGGAGAACTGGCATTCTCTGGCATTTTTTTTACATGGCTCATAGTGCATCAAATAATGTGTAAAAAAATTGTACCATGCACACTAAAAGCCCGTGTTCCCATAGAACGCTATTGATTTATTTTGTCACACATAAAGCACTTGTAAAATGTGCATTTTATGCATTAAAATACGCGGCAAAAAGATTGTGTGAACTCACCTTTAGTAACAGTTCCCATCTGCATTGGAGGTTCCAGACCTCTGTGACAGATGTGTGACTTCACCTGTTTAATGATGGACACAACTGTCACCTGATGGATCCCATTAACTGCGAAGAGATCCATTGGGTTTCCGCTGCATACACAGGCTCCGGAGCGGTCCTCTTGAGTAGTGATGAGGCTTTTGTCTAACGCCCTACCTTAGGCGTAACGAATAATTGCCGGGAACCAGAAGGTGATATCTTTCTTTTCTTGGGGGATGCATATGTATATCTCATATCCCTCCGGATATCTTCCTTCCTCTCTTTCTTATTATTGAGGCAATACCTTGGACCTCTATAGGGGATATCTTACCTCTTTGCAAGGGCGTAGCTATAGGGGGTGCAGAGGTAGCAGTCGCTACAGGGCCCAGCAGTCTGAGGGAGCCCCAAAGCCCTTCTGCCACAGCATTGTCAATGACACATGGTAATTGAGGGGCCCCATTTCACTATTTGCACCAGGGCCCAGAAGCTTCAAGTTACGCCTCTGCCTCTTTTTATTGTTCCCAAGGCATATAGGTTTTTCTGGATAATATACCATAATTACCTCTACCTCTTTTGATACACTTTATTTATATATATATTTTTTTTACTCCTTTATCGTCCCCTGGGGATTTGCTGCGAAAATGAAACTTTTGGGACTCTTTGTGGTAAAAAAATTTGGGAATAACTAACATATTTTTGCCTTTTAAATGGGTGGTGTACGTTGGGCAGGGGTTCCCGGCAGGGGCACCCTTTTTTTGGGAGGTTTCCCCTTTTTTTGGGCTATTAGGGTCATTCCAGGATAAGTAGGCTGATTTAGATTAGGTATTTAGTCCTACTGTTAGCCTTTTTTGTATAGTGAATTTTTTGACTCCTCATCTTTTAAGCTACTATTAAAAGTTATGTTTTAAATGCACAATTTTCTTTAGGAGTGTTGGTTTCCTCTGCAGTATCCATCATTTTATAGGCAAAAATGGCTCAGCATGTTGCATTTTGTTCCAGAATTTTTGATGGATTCTCCAACGCAGATGTAAGCTGGAACTAACAGTGCTGAAGAAAACTTTGACTAAAAGTGATTTCATGTCAAATACTTCAGTATTTATTTTATTTAACACATCCTTTGTTTTTTCCTTAAATAATAGTAAACAAGCAAAATACAAAGAAGTCAGAATACAACTGGGAAACTCAAGTGGGACAGCAAAGAAAATACAAGTTAAATGAGTACAGCAACCACTTCAAATTGGGAAAGAAATCTTGAAATTGTTGTCTGAAGATGGAACAATTTCTAAGACGTGGACTGATGCTCATTCCAGTACCGGACCTTTTAGACTTGCATCACCCGTTTGTGAACTTATTTTAAAGAGAACCTGTCACATAGATTATGCCCCCCTTTTGGGAAAAACACAGCTATGCAGACCGCTGTTTCCAGGCTGTGTCCTTTTTCTGTAAAAAAAGCGGTTTTCGTGTATTAATGCTCAAATCTGCAGTTTTCGCCAGAAAAATCGTTCAAGAGTCCTTTAGAGTGTCAGTTTTTTTCCAAACCCGCCAATCGGGGCTACCCCCCCACCTCAACTAACAAACCTTTATTTTTAATAGGTAGAAAATTTTAAAAGTCGGGGGAGTATTTTTGGGGGGACTTTAAAAGCTTTAAATTTTGAGGGGTAATGAAAAAGGGTAAAATAAACGGCTAAAAGCGGTCTTAATTGTTGTAAAAAGGGGGAAAACGTGTAAGGTTTCTGAGGGTTTCATACATAAAAAGATTTGAATGGTAATTTTTGGGGTTCATCCGTTTTCCCCGCAGCGCTGTGCTCCCTCCTGGGTTTTTGTAGAGTTTTTTTTTTTCTGTTTGTAAAGAATGACACAGGTCCATAGTTGGGAGGCTTTAAAAAAATTACTTTTAAATAAATCCAGTCTGGGCTTATTGGAGGCTGACGGAGTTGACCCAATTTATAAGGGTTGGGGGGGAAAAATTTTTTAAAAGAGTCCCAAAATGCGGAAAACCACTGGACGGTGCAAAAAATACGGTGTTACCCCCCCCTTCCATGCGAATCAACCTCAGAGAATGGAGAGGATGGCGGCTATTCTCCCCACTCATTTTTGTGAGAGTTCTGAATGTAGCCGAGCAACTGTGGGCTCCCATAGAAATAAACATAATGGACGGCCGCAAATGGCGTCTTTCCCATCCTCTGACAATAATATTCTGATGGCTCGCTACGAGCTGACCTGCAGCACAGAAGTGAACTTATGAGAAAACCCCTTTAAATATATCTGCAGAGGGTTAAAGGGAACCTGTCACATAGATTATGCCCCCCTTGTGAGGACCACAAAACTAGTGCAGACCCCTGTTCCCGTGCTGTTCCCCCTTTTTTGTAAGTGCGTATTTTTTTAAAATTTACCCCTCAAAAACCCTTTTTCAGGAGCGGGGTTGCCCCTCACCAAAGGGTGCCCCGCCCATGGAAATTATTCACATGTTTCTCCTATTTAAATAAAAAGGTTTTTCATTAGGTGGGGGGGGGACTGCCCCAGGGGGGGGGGTTTGGAAAAAAAAAGACCTTTTTGAATGACTCTTTTTTTTGATTTGGAGCGTAAAAAAAATTTTAAAACTACAGTCTTTTAAAATAAGGGACACAGCCTGGAAACAGCAGGTCTGACACTAGTTTGCTGCCCCCAGCAAAGGGGGGATAACTATTGCAGGTTCTCTTTTGATTGAATACTCTTTGTAATTTCTTTTTTTTTTTGCGTAAAGGGGGGAACTTTCTCCTTAAGGAGAGTACCATAAACAACTAGGGAGAATGAAATCACTGGCTTAAAATCCCCAGTCATGTTTCAAGGCTCTTTAATGGGTTGGAGGGGATTGTAACAGACTCTTCTTCTGAAAGGTGGCGTATGACTCCTTGCTCTCTTCCTTAGAACCTACTTGGATATTTCCCAGTGAGCATGACCTATAAACCTTCCTACACCTTTGTAGCCTTACCACCCCTACAGCTACACTAAAGGAAATGTCTATGTTGTGTCAAAAAATCAAGTAATGCTCTATCACCCCCATTAAAACAAAAAAATACTTATATTCACCGACCTTTGGTGCCTGGTTCCACAGATGGCTCTCTGCGGTCTTTTGTTGACATGTCATCACTTCTGAATGGAAATATCAATGCTGCAGCCACTGATTTGCTGAAACAGTCAAGTGCCTCTACTATCACCAAAGTTTAGAACAGCTCACTTCCGATTGGCGATGAGAGGCACATGACCACCTCAGCCAATCAGCAGCTGCAGAGGTGCCGTGCCTGTTTGGAAGTGACGGTATGTCAACAGAAGACCGGGAAGAGGCAGCGCTGAAACCAGAGACCAGAGGTAGATGAGTATAAGAGTTTTGTTTTAATAGGACCACTAGAGTTTTATATATATTTTTATATGACATGGACAACCACTGTGGACAACCCCTTTTACCCAGACAACCGGAACCCTGATCTAAACTGATAAAGGGCACATCCCTCAAACAGATGGGAGACTTTTCCTGATGGATAAATTAATGGATTGGCTTAACCTCAAATTTTGATTTGACATAAAGTGACAAGCAAAATGGTAACAATGTTTAGAACGTTTCACTTTCAGGCGCCATATCTCACCATTCAGTACAGTTTTGAACATGAGGATACAATCATTTTATAGGCAATCATCTTAGCTATCTTAAACATAAATTTGACTTGTAACCATTTTGCATATGCTTAGTTATGCAGATTTTTGTCATGTAACTGCATTGTTACTGTTTTGCTTCTAAAAACTTTTGGCTTTCAACACTGCCTGAATCCTTCTGGGCATGCTCTTGTTCAGTTTCAAGCATGTCTTGACTGAAATCTGATCACAGGTCTCTTCTAGTACATGACTAAAGAGAAGCTCCTGTCCTCATCATAGAAAGCGATTTCCAGCCTCCAGAAGCTCTTTCTGCCCTATGTATGTGAGGGCTTTCTTTATCTGTATAAGTTATCTACTTCATTTTCCATTGTGTTGGGCGTCATTTTGTGGCTCCTGAGCCATTTACCAGTTTTCCATTTAGTTATGGTTTTAACATACAATGGTTTAGAAACACAATAGTCATCCTAGAACCAAATGTTATGTTGAGAGAATGAGCACCCAATCTTCTCAACAGTTGTTTTAGTGAAAACCTGAAAGACCTGGGAAGCAATTTTTTTTGTCATGAAAGCATTGGAATTGAAGAGAACTGCTTAAAATCCTTGCCAAATAAAATACAGGAAAAACACTTGATCTGCAGCTGTTAGCAATTTTCAAAGTATTTTAGTCAATTTAATTCCCACAGTGAAGGGGAATTCCATATATTGTAGAGGTTTGTTAATCCCTTCATTAACCGCATTGTTCTAAATTTCCACATTCCAATATCAGTAGCACATTATCAACTAAAGAAACTATCAAAAGGCACATAGGAATTTTTGAAAAAGCATTTCTGCTATTTAGGATACTTGAAAAATGTTTTGAGGTTCTTGGTTCACATTTTTGATCAAAACTGCTTAAAGGGGTTTTTCCAGGACTGAGTTACTTACCTCCTTATCAGCACGGGAGTAGAATCTAAACAAATCATGCCGAGTCATGAACACTGCAGGGGAGAGAGGGAGGGGGTGAGCAGAGAGTGAGGAATAAGGGAGCATCTCAAAAATTATCTCAAATAATAACTTTACAACAGTTGATTCTCAATACAGCAAGACACAGGCTCATACACTGCACTTTCTCCACAGCCCCTTGAAGCTCATTAATTTTCCCTGTCATCAGATAAGAAGTGTTTCACGCAAGTGCGGCCTGTCAGCTCCTCTGGTCGTGTCTAATGAAAGCTTTCAGGTAACTTAGGGGGATTGAGAAATGCTGTAGCTCTCAGAGGCTTTACTTTTTGTAATCACATATGTTTAGAAAAGTGATTAAATACCCATTTTGGAGGATCCAACGTCAACATTAGATCATGGAAAAACCCCTTTAAACCCAACTCCCAATCTTCAAGGGGACCTAAAATGCAGGTGGGTTCTTACACTACAAAAATGTGAACTAAGAACCTCAAAAAATGTTCATGTATCCTAAATAGCAGAAATGCTTTTTCAAAAATTCCTATGTGCCTTTTGATAGTTTCTTTAGTTGATAGTGTGCTACTGATATTGGAATGTGTATGTATATTGCTGCCACACCAGTGTGCACCTATGCTCATTTTTTTCAAAAAAGTGTTTGGATGTGCAAAACCAAATATTGTTTTCTAGCTTGTTCTAAATTTCCAACAAAGCTTATGTGGCATGCAGAGTGTACTTCAAACTGGCCTGTTTCTTGGGACTCAAAAGCTGGTTAGTAATATAGTTTTTTTAATCAGTAAAATGTTTGGGTCTAGGCTGGTTCCTGTGTCCAAAATAAGCATATGCTGAATAATGTATTCCAGGAATGGGAGGAGTAAGACCAGGGCTTCAAAACATGTGGCCCATAGGATTTTTTGTTGGTTCGCCAATGAAACCACAAAGGCACCTGGCTTGCACAAAACCTGCCCACTAAAGGGCATTCCCTGATGGTTTGGGGGTGTTCTTGGTTGGTGTGGGGGTATACCCAGGCAGTTTAGGTGCATCCTAAGGTGGATCAGCGGCGTTACTGAGCAGTTTTGGCCTTCACACCCTACCAAGATGTGCAGGTCTGTACTATACCATTCACATGTTTACTTCTTTGCAGTATTTGTAGTTTAAAAGGGTTATCCGGAAGTTAAAAGATTTCATAAAACGCCCTAAACAGCATTTATATTGAAAAGTAAAGATATGTTTACTTCATATGTTTCTTTTCTTTTGCCTCCTTATTCTTCTGTCATAAGATCCACTTTTTACAGTGAAACTTCTCTTTCCTACAACTCCCATTTCATTGCAATCTAGGACTTCCCTCCACAGTTATCACTGCTAGACATTGTGCAGACATGTGTTTAATCTCCTCAGGTCTGTACTTGCTGTCATGATAATGATGATAGCTAGGACTCATGAGTCACTGTGTAAACTGTACAGAGTGGCAGTCATCATTTTCATGACAGTGATATACAACCCCCCAGCTCTGAACTGCTGTCCTCTGCTTCCATTACTGTTAGTAGGTCCTGTCAGCAAGACTCAAAGATAAACAAACAGTTCCCCCTCCCCTGTAATTACTCTAATATAATTACTTCTATTCACTTGCAAACTAAAGGCTGGCAGGAGTCAATGCAGCCAGATCATTCTCTGCTCAGGTCACACCCACTACAGGGAGTGTTTCTGAGTTGAGCCTGGCTTCAAAATACACCCACTGAGTGTTGACAAAATGTTCATTGTGGCCATGTGATCAATGAACATCACATGGTTACAAGAGGCAGGGGGGATGGAGGACAGGGCTTTTTGCCTGGTTCTGCACAGCAGGACAGGTACATAATTATTAATAAGTAGGAATTGCAAAATTTAATGTAATGCAATTGTGAGCCCTATAACAAATAAAAAGATAGTCCCGGAGAACCCCTTTAATCAAGAGAAGAAGCAGCAGCACCACCTTCAAAACAAACACTCTGTGAATTTTATAAGCGTTGTATTCTTGACTGAGTATGGAACTTTATTATTATTATAATAAGAATTTTGTATTTTACAAATTTATTGTAATTTATTATTTCACATTAATTCTGTTTGATTAAGGATACTGAAGATTGTTAGGGGCTGGAACGTAACATGTAAGGATATGGATGAATAAACTTCACAGATTGTTTGCTTGAGACGTGCTACAGCTTTTTTTCTCTTTGGATTATGTGAGCATTTGGGATTAGGAGTCTGAGCCTAAGAGTTTGTGCACTCAATGAACGTTTTGTCATCACTCAGTGGGTGTATTTTGAAGAAAGGGTGTATTGTGAAGTTTTGAGCTTTTTATGGTGCTGCTGTAAGAATGCCACAGGAAAGCAACCCCCACCGGGTTCTTTGTATTGCGAGGAAAGGACTCTGTGGGACTCTTTGTGGTGCACCGGCAAATAAATAATGGACACAACAACAGCTGACCGGGAGAACTGAGGCTTTACTTGTTTTCTTCCAGCAACGACAGTTGCGGAACGACTTGGTCGTCCGTGTCCAGATTCACGCAGCAACTTCAGCGTTCAAGCATCCGCAGTTCCCGAGGGGGCTATCCTATCTGCCGCCTTACTGCTCTGACCTGACCTTCTCTTGTGGCTTGTCCACTTGGTGCAGGCTGCTGCTGACTCTGTCTGCTGCACACTTAGGCCTCTTGCCCCTTCTCAGACACGCTTCGGCCAGAAGGCAAGGTTCTGCCCTGGCTTCTCCCGGCTTGCTTGCTGAAGAACAGTAACTATTTACAAGTTCTAAGGCTATCTAGCCTTCTCCTTAGCCTTCCATTTAAATCTTCCGCCCCTCATCCCAGCCGGGGTGAGGATGCTGCTTACTGCTTGCTCTCCAATGGCAGACTCTGACAGACTCCTAACTGTTTGGGCATGTTCACACGACGGATTTGCCCACGGTTTCTGTGGCCAAACCTCGTCCTAACCTCGCGGCATGTGAATATTAACGCGGTTTCCCATAGGAAACCATGTTAATAAAGTGGGCGCGATTTGGACGTGGTTTTGGCCACGGACACCGCGTCGGAACCCGCAGCCATAACCTCGTTCAAATCCGGCGTGTGAAAAGGGCCTTTGTCTCACTGTGCAGTTTTGTTCCCCCGCTGCTGCTGCTGCTAGCCCCCTTCTGTTCCTCAAATCCAGCTCCCTGACTGGCTGGAATGTATGACACTACACTACAGTAACCAGGTAGAAACTGGCTGTAACTCACTTTACTATAAATCTATGACCTCTATAGTTCTAGTTTCCCTTAACAACCTGACACTCACACTACTTTCCAATACAGGGACAATTGGCTTAAGGCTCCCTACACCTCCTCAAACTGCTTCCTGGATAAAATTATCCATCTTAATCCTGGAACATGTTTTTTTACAAATAAGATCTCAGTGAATACCATTGATCTAGTAAGAGAACCTTTTGGGTACCCATATTGTGGCATGACCCTGAGTATCGCCTATCATTACCTGTTAACCTTTCAACCAGTACTATTTACTCGTGATCCCTTACCCAACCCACCTTTTTCCCTTCAATAAAAACACAACAAGGGTATTGGATATATTGGCCACAGCGGCCATTTTATTAACAAACATAAAAAGTTATAAATAACAATGGTCCAAAACCCAACATATCTATAAGATATAACTCGTACAAATCCCCAAAAATGTGGGGCTGAAGGTCCTTGGAGTCATTAACCAAACCCGATCTGGCGACCCTTTCTTTTCATTGTTTGTCTTTTTACCCTCAGCCGTCACCCCCAGCTCGAGGGCATCACATCCACCTGCTGGTAATCACCAGCTCAAACTCCGGCTTACAGGGCCCCACGCCCTGCCAAGCCCATACACCATCGCCAGACCAAAACGTATCCACCAATAAACTTGGAGGGCCATCCCCAAATCTGGCTCCCCCAATCAAAATTCCCCTACTCCCAAGTACCTCACACCGCCACAGCAAGCGTCCATGTCACCTCATTGATGCGCCGCACCCCACAGCCCCAAAGCTCTTTCCACGCCCTCCTGAATGCCGAGCGTCCACAAGTCCAAACCCACTTCGTTAAGGTGGACCCCATCATCTCGCCAAAAATTCCCTTCACCTGCCTCCAAATCCCTATGCCGTACAAAAACGCCACCATTGCGAGCCACAAAAGCAGATATCACCCGGTTCAACCGGACTCTAGCACTATCCAATCTGGCCACCGATATCGCATGCCTCCAAAATTTTCTCGCCACTATTTCCGACCACACCATAATCAGGTCTGGGAAAACTGACCAAAGCCGCAGGAGATCGTACCGCACATCCCGGATCAGCTCCCGAAGCGGTCTGGAACCTAAATCATTTCCCCCCACATGAAGCACCAAAATATCAGACTGCCGATCCCAACTTGCAAAGCGATGAAATTCAGGCAGCAGGTTCTGCCACAGGAGCCCCCGTACTCCAAGCCACCGGACCACAGCTTGATCTCTAGGTAGGCCCAACTGCCTTCCATTCTTCTGCACCTCAGCTCGCACGGCACCCCAATGGACAAAGGAGTGCCCTAAAATCCACATCAGGCACGGCGACAGAGCTGCGGAAATAAGGAACAAAGAAACAAGGGAGAAAAAAAAGGGGGGGGGGAGAGAAGAAGGAAGAGACATAACCACCACCACAACATAGACAGACACCACATAAAAACGATAGACAGAGCCCGAGGAAATCATCTCCTCCCACTTTTCACCATCCATCCATCGTTTCTAGCAATACCCAATCAGTAAAACCCCCCGGACCCGATGGGGCTGGATATAGAGCCGATAGCGCTCCGACTCCCACCTTCCAATACGCTCTATGGCCTCCGCCGCTAAACCCCTGTCTGCCGCCTCGGTCGCCGCCCCTATACGAAAAGAATGCGAGGCGAACTGTTTAGGGTCTAGGCCCAAACGAGCTAGACACTTGCGCAAAACCGCTGAGAATTGGAAACGCGATAAAAAGGAACCATCTTCATGCCGCAACAAAGGCCCGTCCTTAACCGTGTAGGCCGAGCGATACTCCCTGAAACAGCGGCAAGGACACATGGCAGACCCGGTAACCTCTCCCAACCGCATTTGCCGCCCGCGTCCTCCCCTATCTGTCTTTGACCTCCTAATGCGGAATTCCAAGAACCTACCGCCGTCCCACACATCATCAGCGCGTAGACCTCCCGCCATGGACCTGCTAGGGGAGACCAATTCCCCCACGCGCAAAGCTCCAAAAAAGGCCAACGAGAAGGCCAATCGGAACAATCGCGACTCGAAGGGCCCCTTGCAAATCGCAACTAACTCGTCCGACAGGAGCTCGAGCAAGCGGAACACAATGGGACGCCTGTTATCCGGGCGACTTCCGCCCAGCCTAAAACCCCGCAGCACCCTTCCGATCAGAAAGGCCTTTGTGCAATCCCTCATGCCTCGTAACCGATAACCAAAAACCAGCCCTGCAATAAAGCGATTAAGCCGGGACACCGACCAACCCACGTCCGCCCCATGACCCAACAGACAGAATAAGGCAGCCACTCTATCCCCATCGGACTCCGCCCCCCCGATCCCCTCCAGCCAGCGCTCCCTCAGTGACCACGCCCCTTCATACGCTCTCCAGGTGGATTCCGACAATGATGCCCGGAACAGACTTCGAGCCCTTATTAGACCACGTTCCAGAGACGATGGGGGAACTCCACTCCATGCTCCGCCGCCCCCCGGTGCCAGTGAACGAAAACGGTCCCACTGCGAACGAGACAAAGCATGAGCGATATCGTTCTGCACACCCGGAACACGTTCCGGAACCAACCACAAATTCAGTTCCAAACACCGCAATACCAAGTGACGCAGCAGTCGAACAACTGGGGGCGAAGATGCTGTCAACCCGTTGATCGCCTGCACCACCCCCAGATTGTCGTAATGAAAATGCACTTTGCGATCTCGCAACGGCGCCCCCCCAAAGCTCAACCGCCGCCACGATGGGAAAAAGCTCTAGCAACGCTAAGTTGCGGACTAAGCCTGATTCGAACCAAGAGGCCGGCCATGTGGCAGCACACCACTCCCCATTAAAATAGGCCCCAAAGCCCACGCTTCCTGCTGCGTCAGTATAAACATCCAAGGTTCTGGAAGACACGGCTTCCCCCTGAATAAGAGAACGGCCGTTGTATTGCTCTAGAAATGACGCCCATACTCTCAAATCCTCGCGCAGGTCCTTCGTCAAGCGAATAAAATGGTGTGGCGCACCAACCCCAGAAGTGGCCGCCGATAACCGCATGCAAAAAACCCTACCCACTGGTATAATACGCGCAACAAAATTTTTCTCAAAAGGCTAGCAAGGCCCACTTCCGCTTTCAACATTACCAACTTATCCAGGGGAAGACGGCATTCCATCCGTTCCGAGTCTATACAAATACCCAAAAAATTAATGTATGTCGAGGGACCCTCCGTTTTTTCCGGCGCCAAAGGGACCCCAAACTTGTTGGCAACCCATTGTATTGTTGCCAACAGGGAAGCACATCCCCTGGTGTCCGCCGGGCCTACACAGAGGAAGTCATCCAGATAGTGTATCACTGACGATAAGCCCGACACATCTCGCACCACCCAGGAAACAACTGAAAGCCTCGAAATAAGCACATGAAATGGAGCAGCCCATTGGCAGGCATCTATCAACGAAAAACGAGCCCTCCCACCAGCAACCCAACAAGCGGATGCTGTCCGGGTGGACCGGAAGCAAGCGAAAAGCGGCTTCAATATCTGTTTTCGCCATAAGGGCACCCCGCCCACATGAACGAACCAAAGAAACCGCAGCATCGAAGGAAGTATACATAACAGAACATAGCTCAGGGTCAAGCCCATCATTGACTGAGCAACCTTTCGGAAAGGAAAGGTGATGACGGCTCCTTTTTCGGGACCACACCCAAGGGGGATACAATCAAATCCGGGAAAGGGGGTGATGGAAAAGGACCCGCCATCCTGCCCAACTTGACCTCTTTTGCCAATTTTTCCCCCACATCCCCTGGATGAAGATCGGCCGAACGAAGGTTCTTGGTAGAAAAAGGGGTCCTATGACCTGGAGAGGGGATACGAAAACCCTCCCCGAAGCCTCCTAATAACAAATCCGCCACAGCGGCGTCCGGAAACCTATTTAAGAACGGCACCATCTCGGCCAGCTTCACTGGAGTCGCTCCCTTGGGAATGACCCAGCGCCCCTTTTCTCTTCCCCTTCCGGAAGCAACTGGAGGCGCCATGCGATCCGGCATTGCAGACGGAGCAGACGTGCTTTAAACGACATCCCGCTCCAAACTTGCACTGGCCATCATTAAACTGCCAACATGTTCCGGCCCTCGACCCAGCTCCAATCCCGACCCTGCGTTTCCCGCGGTTCCAGAACGGCCGGTGTTCCCGGCCCCCCCAGGAAAAGGATGGCCATATCTCGTGGGCGCCATGACCTTAAGCCACAATCCAATATCTTTGTGGTCCCACCTAATACTGGGTCGCACCGCCTTCCTCTGACGAAATTGTTCGTCATAGCGCAGCCACGCCTGCCCCCCATAAACCCGATATGCTTCACTGATCGCATCCATGTAGCAGAAGAGCGCCGAACAATTTTCGGGCGCCTTCTCCCCGATCACACTTGCCAAGATGGCAAAAGCCTGCAGCCAATTGGGAAATGTCTGCGGAATCAGACGCCAACGCCGCTTCTCCTCCTCCTCCTTTTTGCTATCCTCCTTTTTGCCCTTGTCCAGATTAAATTTCTCCAACGGGAGAAGAGAAAATATTTCCACGTATTCGTCTTTCCATATCTTTTCTCGGACTTCTTTCTTAAGATGGGCCCCCAGGGGTCCCTCAAAACAAACGTATACCTCACCTTTCGCCTTATCGTCTAACCGCACCCCCTCAACAGTCTCCTTCTCCGTCTGTACAGACACCGCCACCCCTGACCCCCTGCCTGAACCGCCAGCCACCGTAGGGTTCGCCTCCCCGGCAGGAGCCCTGACCTCAGCCCCAAACGGCCGCCATGCTGCCAATGGGGAGGAGTCCTCTTCCCCATCCCTCCGGCGTATTTGCGACAGCAAGTCCCAAAAACCGCCCGATAACTCCTGCCAGCCCGGAATCTCCCTGGTGACCCCCGTCCCTGCAATGCCCGCCGCTGAAATGTCGCCGCCCATCCCGGATAGAGAAGAATAAAGAAACGAACGAGACACAGACGAACACTCACCAGACTGCGCAGGCACTGTGTTCCCGCCAGTCGTGCCGGCGGATCCCTAAAAATGGTCATAGGCGGGAGGAGCAATATCTCGAACAACCTGCCGCTCGAACGCAGGACCGGAGATAGGGATGCCAGAAGACACCAGGCAAGCCGCTCCTGTAGACACGACCTCGCTGTTGGCCATCGAAGGCAGGCTGGGAGCTGCAGATATAGGGAACGACACCAGTCCAGCGGAACGCCGCCCGTCGTCAACTTCTCTAGGCCTGGAACCGGACTGGACCGCAGCCACAACTGAGCTCATGCGCCGCGCTGTCCCCCCGACCAGAGCATCGCCGGGAGGAACAGCAGGATCCAGCGAAAAATTGTCGACGAGAGCCACAGCAGGCACGGACTGGTCAACTCGCCCACGCCTGGAGCGCTCCGCAGAGACCGGCCGCACAGATGGATTCCTTCCAGTCCTATTCGCCCTACTCCGGGTGGATGAGCGGAGGCAAAGGAACTGGAGGGTCCCTGGAGGGGCTCCTACAGCGGGCATGGGCTCTTGTGGTAAATTCAGGGCTCAAGCGGGCAGGGGGTTGTGCTCTGCGCCGTGTCCTGGGCGAGGAGCGGACCGAGACCTCAGAAACAGGGGAGGGATCCCCTGAAGCAGCCCCATCCCGCAGAAGGCCCTGCACCTGTGAATGAAGCTAAGCAGGGCCGCGGGACCCTGCGGCTTGCCGGAGCTCATCCAGCATCTCCTCAACCCCAGCCATCAGAACTGAAACTGTGTACGTCGGTACCAACCAAAAAAACGAGGAGGAATGAAGCGGAGGAAGCGCACGCCTGCACACTTCCTTCTTTCTCCGGCCCGGTCTGCCCGCGCTCCGGGTGGGGCGCAGCTTAAATAGACCGCGCCCGAAGCGCGATGACGTCATTGCAGCTCGCCGGGTCATGCGGCGCCTCCCGTTATACTTGTGGCATAAACATCATTTTAAGTAAGTTTTTACATCTAATTATGTTTAATGTTAACTTTGGCAATTACCATTTTTTTCATTTCTGAAATTTTGAGAAACCCCACTATTGGCTAATAAACCATTAAATTAAAAAAACAAAACAGATATTCGACTCTCCATTGTTGCCTGAACTTTGGTGTTACTTGATGTCCCCATAGAAGTGACATCACGTACATTGTCCACATGACCATAGGCCAATCACTGGCCTCAGCAGTCACTATTCACATGGAAAGAATGTGACCACCATGGCCAGTGATTTACTCATGGGCGGGTGTGGGATATATGTGACGTCACTGCTGGGAACCTGGCGGAGGACAAAAGATCTAACAATAAAGGGGTGAGTATCATTGTTTTTTTATATTAATGTGGTCCTGGTGACTAGCAAAACTCTCAAAGTTTATTTGGGGTGATCTTATAAAAGAACCATGTGAGTATCCATACTGAGGCATTATGGGAAAAAAATAAAGTACTTGTGGTAGACTTAGACCAAATAATGGATAGCCCCAAGTAGGACACAAATGAGAGAGAGATGGATATACAGCAGCTACTCTTTGGTATACATCTGGAAACTTGCTAGCAGGTATTCAGGCGTAAAGGCGCACAGAGGGTGAAGTTTAGGTGTAAATTTAGGGCTTGTTCACACAACGTTTTTCAGATCCATTTTTTGATCCATTTTTCGGACCCAAAAAACGTATCTAACAATGTGCAGTGTGATTTACTGCTGCACTTTTACTTGCTTCTTTTCGTATTCAAAACAGTTTATTAAGTGTTCAACATATATCACAAAGCATGGCAGCAAAACAATCAATGACAGTATATCTCACACAGCTCAGTTGCAGAAACAATCTCAGTACAGTATTAGGCGTACAGAATACAAAACCAACAGGCACGTTCTTCTTCTATAGCAAATAACTGTAGCATAATCTGAGGTCAAGGGAAGCTAAACCGTAATCTGTCATACAAATGCAAGAGGTCACCGACGGCGACCAAGGTACGGTCACTTGGCCCGGGGAGCCAATGGAAACCCCCCACACTCTGCGGTAGCACGTCTGTGAACACAGATACTGCCAGCCAATTTACTCAGTATACCAACCAAAAGAACCAAAACAACAACAAAGAAAACTTGTGCCAATCCTAGAAGAGAGCAGGGGGTCAAGCTGGGCGTCAGTCCATGACGGGAGGGGGTGGGTGAGGCTCCCTATCGAGCGTAATTCGCTCTTGGTCCCTAAGCGGGAAGTCTCCAGCCTCCGCCTGAAATCTCCACAATCGGAACGGGTGAGGGGGGTCCCCTCTAGTACAAGGAGTTTAATAAACTCAAGGATCGTTTAACCCCAAATCCGCTCAAACCACGGGCTGGGTATCTGTCAGTGGCTATTTTTGATCCGCCCGGTTTCCCTTTCCAACTGTTGAATAAAAAAAGCCCCTTTTAAAACCAGGATGCATCGAGGGTATCGTTTTGACTTCCACAACTTTTTATCGGGGCCCTTTTGGTGCACAAAGCATAAAAAATGAAAAATTGCCCCTTTAAGTACGGGTATCGGAAATTGGAAAAATCTGCAAGAGAACTCAGCGGCTTTTCCCGCAGCCAAAATTTTTGGGAAAACCAACTAAATTGGATCCGCGTACTTTTTTCCAGAAGACCGGGATCTTTGGGGCATGCCCCACCATATGGGTTGGACATATCCCAACCTCCGAACCACATCCCAGCAACATTGGGGGACCTGGGAATCCGTGCAAGAGTCCCGGGAAAACCCCGGAAACCAACGGGAAAGTTTTTTAAAAATTAACTTTTGAAACCTACAAGACACAATGGCCCTTGTAGGGGCCAATGGGCTTGCCGTTCCCCCAAATTTCCCCTCCAGATGACCTCCCTTTTCCCCTTTGCCCTTTTAAAATTTGGAAAGCGGGCCCTAGGGGTTTCGACCTAAATTTAGATAAGAACCCGAAAATTTTTGGGAAAAATAAGTCCCAAACCAAGGGTTCCATGGGCGCACAGGGTTTCCAAGGGGAAAAGTGCTAAAAAAATTTTTTTTCGCTTTTTTAAAGGTATAGTAGTGTGCGATCTGCAGGCCCCAAAACCCAAATTCACGGAAGGGGGGAAAAAAAACCCCCTTGATCTGGGCCAGGGTTTTGCATTCCCGGGGGGGCAAGCACATCTGCAAACAATAAGGGCCCTCCGGGCCCCGTTCTTTTTAAAAACTTGAAAAAAGGGGAAATTTTAAAGTTCCAAAGGGGGGGTTTCCCCCGTTATCGGAGTCAAGGGACCCCCGGGGGGAGAGAAAGGTTCACTTTTAAAAACCGAATTGGGCCCCAACCCCGGGAGGGTGTGACGACCCCCCAAAAGGAAGACAGAGCACAACCGATTTGGGAAAGGGCTGAGGGGGGCACCAAAAGGTTTTGAGAGCGATGCTTTAAATATTCTCCCCCCACTGTACCCCAATTTCCTTATCTTTGCTGATAAAAAGTTACAAATCCACTGCACGGCACTAAGAAATAACCTTAAATGTGGGGCAAAGCCACCCCACCCTCCGCCTCTCTCTAAAAGGGAACCGATCTGGAAATTTCCTCGCCCTTCAAACCCCTCCACCAAAGTGTCTATGTTTTTGTCCACCTGCTGAAAAAGGGTTTCGGGGAAAATAGACAGGGATGGTCTGCGGGAGGAAACAAAAACGGGGCAAAATATTCATTTTTTTATGTTATTTTTCCAAACCCAAAGAAAAATCTTTTTTTTTCCCTGGGTTTCAAGTCAGCTGTTTTTAAAAAATTCATAAGGGGCAAAAATTTTATTTCTATTAAAAAAACATCTGGATCAGAGGGGTTTTAAATTCCCAGGTATTTTGAAGGCTCTCCAAACCCCCATGAAAGGGGAAACCCATTTTTTCAGGGAAAATATTTGGAAACCTTCAATTATACCCATTGCCGTTGATTTTGCCAAAATTTATTTTTAAAAATTTGTGAGGGCACCAAAAAAGTTACAAAGAGGACATGACGTTGGGTAGATGGGAGAGGTTGGGGGGTGTAAAGCAACATGTCATTCCCAAAGGGCCCCAACACTTGTAATGATGGGCACCTAATTTAAATTTCCTTTAAAAATCAGGATTAAATTTCCCGAGGTCCTCAACAGGTGTCCAAACACTACACATTTTTTTTTAAAAAGGGGGGGAGGGGCAGCCCTGGGCCCGGGGCCATTTCGTACAAAACTGGGGGGGAAGCGTGCCTTAATTTCCCGGGTTTGGGCACGGGGGTTTTGGGATAGAGTAAAAACCCTCTGGAAAAACAATTTGAGACCCCCCCTATGTTTTTTTTAAAACCCGGGAAAAGAAGGACCATCCAACCCTATCAAACCCCCTTCTCGGGGTCTAAGAAAGCACATTCCTGGTTTTCCGCTCTCCTTCCCTTCTCTGTATGATAGATTTTGGTTTTTTGGTGTTGTCGCGGCTTCACGAAAGGGGGGCAAAACCCACTTTGGTTTCCCGCCCAATAAGGGCTTTTCAAAATTTATTTTTAAATCTGAGACCCCGCAGTTTTTTGAATAACTTTGGGGTCGGTATTTTTAAAATGAGATTGGGCTGTAACTACACAAACCCGCGGTTCCTTTTTCCCCCTTTCGGTATAACCCGGGAAAACCTAGAAAAGTGGGGGAGGGATTACTAATAGAAAAGGGGAAAAATTTAAAGGGAAACCCCAAAAGGGGCCCCAAAACCCTTTTTCCCCCTTAAAATTTTGTAGAAATTTTTTTTTGGTATAACCATCTTTCCCTGGGGTCTTACCCTTGGTAAAAAGGAAAAGGCGTATTCAATTTTTCCCCATGAAAGAGCCTCTAAAAACGCCAGTCTCCCCTGGGTCGATGCAGGGAATGTCGTATTATTGAATGTCCCCCCCAGTTTTCCTGGGGAGGATAACAAGCGGGGCTTGGGAAAGGGTTTTAAAATCCTGATTATGTACCCAAACAAAACCCCCAAATCCGGTAGTCCCAAAGCCCACCTTTTCCCCCTTTTTTTTTTTGGTTGGGGGCTATAAACAAGACGCCCCCTTTTTTCCCTTAGAGCCCCGGGGCCCGCATTTTGCTCCCGGGTTATTTCTCCATTCATAAAAAGAAAGGGGACAAAGCTGGCCCCGTACTCTTGTTTTTTCCCCCCAAAACTTTAAAAAAAACCCAACTTAACTTGGGATAAATCCCTGTAAGTTTCTTCATTCCCCCCCCCCTTTTAGCCCGTTTTCCCCAAGGGAAACAGGCATCAACAATTTTGTTCAGTGGGCTGCCCCCTCCGTTTTTAAAAAACGATCCATGTTTAAACCCCACCCCGGGGCACACATTTTTAAAGCATCCCCCCTTAAGGGGAGAGGCGTATCATCCCGAAGCCTGATCCTTCTTTTAAAGTGTTGGACAGATTGCTTTTTAAAATCAGCCAGGGAAAGGGGCATTGAAATAACCCTTTATTCAGCCGCCACGAAAAGGAATTTTCCCCGGGGGCTTCGGGGGAAAATTAATCATAAAATGAACCGGGGGCAAGATCTGAAAAGCAAGATTCCCTCTATGTAAGTTTTTAAAAATCCGGGGGAAGGGGTGAATGCGAATGAAAAACTAAACTATCGGCAAAAACGTTTTATGGGGGAGAATAATACCCTGTAGTCTCCCCACTTCAGCGGCATAATGCCCAATGCTCACTTAATTGCCCTATTATTTAACATTTTTCCTTAAAATTTTTTAAATTTATTCAGGAAAGTTCCGGTGACCCATTTGGTATCTTTTTACGGGGGGGAGCCCACAATTTAAAAACCCACCCCCCGGGTTTTTCCCCCCTGGCAAATAATTCAAGTCATCTAAGGGCCTTGGGGAAAGGGAAAGACAATTGGGCCCCGGTTAAAGGGGCGTAAATATTGGGGATTGTGTAAAGGGGGACCCTGAATGCTACACTTTACAAAAATATAGCGGGGTCAGGATCCTGTTTTACGCGATGAAAACTGGGATGGGTGGGATTATGAAAAAAAATCCTACCCCCCTTTTTTTAGAGTCCCCTGTTACTGCAAAGACAAACCCGGCAAGGGAATAATTTTTTCCGAAACCGGGAAAGTTTCAAAGCCCAAATGATCCCCCTGAGACATAGACTTTTGATCGGGGCCTTTGCATCTCATACGAATCCGAGAGCGCCGCTCGGGGAAAATTAAACCCCTTCACTTGGGAAGGGGGTAACTTTATCGACTCATGGGACCCTTTGATTCCAGCCCCCCCCACCTTTAAAAACCCCCCCCCGAAGGGCCCCATCGACCCCGGGAAATTCCCTTGACTGGCACAGAACAAAAAAAGGGAAAAATAGAAACCCCAAAAAGCTAAAACCCAACTCCCCCGGGCAGCTTTTAAGGCAGGAAAATTTTATAGATTGCAGCGTAAAAGGGTGCGAAGGACCAGCAGGGAGCGCTGAAATTTCCCATCCTAAAGTGGGGGGCACTGGCCCGCAAAAAAGCATAGTAAGTATGTTACACGTCAAAAAAGGCATATCAACCATGGTGCAATAAGTTTTGCAAAATACAACTGTGGGGCAGAAATTTTCCAGGGCAAAGAAACAAAGAATAATTTTGGCTTCCATTTAGACCCATGGAAACCAAAACAAGGTTTGGGGGGCCCTTTATGAAACAACAAAACAACCCCCTTCCCTTTTGGAAGCAGGAATAGGAAAAGGGGGAGGGTAAAAAGGGGCCCAAATGGGGGGGGTAGGGAAGGGGGCAAGGGGAAACAAAAAGGGGAAAACAATTTGCAAGGGGTTAAAAAGTTTGGGGGAAAAAAAGGGGAGTGGCAACAAATAGAAAAAAGGGAAAAAAGGGGGGAAATCATGCACTATAGCACGGGTTTCCACAATCCGCATTTCCGGGGGAAATAAAACACCAGGATCCCTTAGCCCGTTCCCCGGGTTGAAGTCCCTTCAAAGGGGCTCGGGCCCCCCTGCGGGGAATTTGGGGATTTCCCGCGACCCCAGTCTGCGAAGTGGGAAATCCCGGGGGGCCCTGACAGAACTGCGAGGAAAAGGCAAACATCGAAAAGCCATCCCGGGACTGGAAAAGAAAAGGGGGGTTTTAGGGTCGCCAGGGAAAAAGGGAGATCCCGGGGAACGAAGTGTGATCCTCTCTACCCCCTCTCCGAAAACCGCAAGGCAAGGAAACCCCCCCGGGGATGGGGTACGTTGGGGTTGAGTATAACAACAAAGGTTTTTTAGCTTTGGGTCAAGGGGGAGTGTGCGTCTTGACAATCCGGAAAAATCTTTTTTTGAAAACCCCGCACAGGAAAAGGGGGGCCCCGTCAGCTTCCGCTTTATGGAATCCTTGAGCGAATAAAGTGGAAAAAAAACCCAAAAAAAATGACATCTCCGCTTTGGGCTCGTCAACGCTAAGGACTAAAGCACAAAGGGGCCCCTAAAACGATCTCCCATGGTTTTCCCCCACATCTCGCCTAAGAGCCAGAAGACTTTTAAATGAGATTAGTGGAAATCCCGCCCTTCTTAATTTACTCCGGATCCGCGAAATTTGTAAATTGTTTTTTTCCGTATTAAAAATTCCAAAATCCTTTCCCCGTGTCCAATTAAGTTTTGATGAAGGTTCTTTTGGGCCCCTAGCGAAACTTGCATATTGGGCCCAAATTTTGCTGAAATTTCCAAAGCTGCTTTTCCCCTAACACTTTTTAAATTTTTGCTTTAGCGAGGAGACTTTGGGTTTGACCGTTGGGGTTCCTCCGCCAATTTTTTTTTGAGATCTTTTGCTAACGCCCCCACAATCGTTCTTTTAGCAGCAGGGAAAGGAGGGGCCCGGGACTCCGGGGGGCCCTGGGAAGACTTGTAACTTCGGCCCTAGGGAAAGGGACAGTCCTGCGACTCACTTGCTGAATGAAAATCCATGTAGAGCCCCCCAACAGAAAGGTCAATTGGGGACTGGGATTTAGGGTTTTCGGATACCCCCCTTCATGGGAGGGGGGCTGCTCCCCGAACCGGGTGGTTAAACGCCGGGCCCCAGTGAGGGAAACAGAGGGGAAATACTTTCCCGGGGCCCCAAATTTCCCCCTTTCCTTTATAAGTGCAGGGCAAAGCAAATGAGGGTTTCCCCGTCCCCCATAAATTTCCTAAGAAACCAGTCACTGTGGGGGGGAAATACTTCCCCCCATCCCTCCCCGGGGACACAGAAACCTTTGGGCCCCCAGCCGTTTTCCCAAGGTCCCCATAGCAGGCAGGCCTCCCAACCACTCCCCTCTTTTGGTGGCCGCCGGGATTTTATGGGGGAAGGGAGCCGCCCCCCTTTAAAGGCCCATCCCGGCCTTTTACCTTCTTTCCCCGCTCCGGGACTCAGCGCTCTGTGCTCCCGGGGGCCCCCGCACGCGATCTCCCCCCCCGCCGTCCCCCCCCCCCCCGTATCTGCAGCAATCGCACTGCCGCCGCTCTTCCCCACCCTCCACGGGGTTTCGGCCTGGGAAACGAAGGGCCCGGGGGTGTGCACCGAAGGTCCCCCTGTCTTGTTTCCCCGCCCGGGGCTCTCTCCTGGGGCTGCCCGGGGTGATGACTCTGCCTCGTTCCCCCGCTCCCCAAATGGCGCCCGGTGCGAAGCTGTCCCCTGGTTTATGCTTTGCTCCCCCACGGAGCAAAGAGTTTTAAATTTTTTCAGATCTTCTTCTGGATGTCCTGGTGAGGCCCCCGCTCCGTCTTTTCCCAACGTTTTACCCCAAATTTTGGGAGGGTTTTAAAGCCCCAATTATACCGTGTCCCCGGGGGAGCTCTCCTACCCCCTTTTCCCACAGCATAGCAGGCCCCGCCCCCCTACTTTTCTTTTTTTCATTTTGTTTTTTTAGATCCATTTTTTTAAAAAATTTATATTTAATTTTACTTTTCGTTTTATGCAAATGAAATCCCCATAGGGAAAAAATGGGGTGAACTTTTGGAACCCGAAAAACAATCCAAAAAAGCAACAAAACATTTGGGGACGTTTTTTGGGTACCAAAAGCCATCAAAAAAAAAGCATTGGCCTTTTAAATTTTTAGTGTTTACACTAAAAAAAAACGCTAAAAGGTCTCATTTGATGTTTGAAAACAGTATTTGAACTTTAGTAACCTGGGGTGTAAAATGTTTTTGGTAAGGGGAAAAGGGGGAAAACCCCAAAAAAGGGTGCTTTTCCCTTATTTTACAAGTGAATAATCTTAGAAATTAAATTTTTTAAAATGTTTTGAAAAAAACAAAAGCAGTTGTTTTAGTATACAATGGGTGTTTATAGAAATTATAGAATTTTTTAAATAATTTATAAATGTTTTAGAGAAATAGTTTATTATAGAATGTTGAGTGATTTTAGTATTATAGTGAGACCACTCAACATTCTATAATAAATTATTTATCTAAAACATTTATAAATTATTTTAAAAATTCTATAATTTCTATAAACACCCATTGTATACTAAAAAAAACTGCTTTTGTTCAATTCAAAACATATTAAAAAGTAATTTCTAAGATTATTCACATGTAAAATAATGGAAGCACCCTCTATTGGATTTCCTCTTATATTACACCTAAAACACTTTACACTCCAGGTTACTAAAGTTCAAACAGTGCTTCTACATCAAATTAGACCGATTTAGTGTATTACATTAAAGATTCTACCTTTTCAAACTACAACCTCTGTGGATGGTATCATTTGTGATTAATCATGAATTATTAATACTTAGTAATAACTAATAATTAATAAGTATTAATTATTAATAACTATTCATTACTATTCATTATTAATAATGATTAACAATTAATTATAATAAATTATTTATTAATAATTTATAATAATTGTTCATTATCAATTCATAATAATTATTAATTATTATTTAGGGTTAGGATAATTAATTATTAATAATTAATAACTATTAACTATTAGTTATGTATTTATTAATAATTAATAATAATTGTTCATTAACAATTCATAATAATTATTAATTAATAGGTTAGGGTTAGGGGTAGGGATAGGGGTAGGCTTAGGGTTAGGGTTAGTTAGGGTTAGGTTAAATCATTAATTGTAAATTAATAATTATCAAAAGGGTGTATTTGGTCATGGAATAGGTTAAATTAATAGATAATTGATTTGAAAGAAAAGGCATTGAAAAACGGATCTAAAAAACGGATCCAAAAAACGCATGCAAAACACGTCCAAAAAGCATCAGGTGCTGTGTTTTTGGATGCAGTTTGGATGCAGTTTTCTTCTGGTAAAAAACTGATCCAAAACGTCGTGTGAACAAGCCCTTACCCTTAAAAAGGACCTGTGACATCTGATCTGTCTTAGTAAATCCTTATGGTCCCTGTGAAATAACAATTCTGTAGCATCTTCTCTTATTACTCTGTGTTGTTCCTCTGTTGATCCTTCTAGAAATGTATTACTGAATCAGTCAAGTGTGTGTTACAAATTGGGGAGTGTGCCAACAGTCAGTGTATGCAGGGACACACCCCTCTAAAAATTGGAATGGTAACATCTGACTGATGTACAGTATGTCTATAGCATTGCAGACATACAATGGTCTCTCCGGTTACATACAGTGGTCTTTCCTGGGACATTGTATGGTGAGAACACATTCACCAAACAATGTCACAGACACTGCTGATCTGCGGCACATATGATTGATAAAAGATCCAACCAATTATCATGAACATTTTACTTGTAAAAGACCTTATTATAGAAGTCTATGCAGTCATTTACCGTCTAGTAGTGCCTTTCTACACTGCAGTGGAGAACTTTGGGCACCAGGTGAGGGCCCCATTTTCTTTTCTTCTGGTACCGTTTTTTTCCAAAAATAAGACAGGGTCTTATATTATTTTCATTTCCAAAAAAAGGGCTAAGGGGAGGGAGAGGGAATATTTTTGGAAAAACACGGTACATTATATATGTAAGGACTTGCTTTATCCCTATTAGTTATCTGATTCATTTTCTTTAAAAGGGTGTTGACACCATAGCCTCTGATGGCATATCGCTAGGATACACCATCAAAGTCTGATGCGGCTTGTACCTATCTCAGGAACTGGCCCCTGAAAGTCTTGGCTGTGAATGGAGAGCCGGTTGCTCTTGCACACAAATCTCCATTCTGTTGGAGTTTCAAGTGCAGCTATGTTTGGTTGTACTCGACACTCCCATAAAATAGAATGGAAAGTCATATGCAAGTGCTGCTGGCTCCCCTGTCTTAGCTGAAACTTTTGGAGGCTCGTTCCAGAAGTGGGATCCCCACCTATCATACTTTGATACATATGACATCAAAGGACAGTTCCTTTTTAATCTCAATGTTGGTGAAATTTTGGGGCTTTAGACCATAGAGGTATGGTTACAACATGTAATGGCCATCTTGGAATCTCAATATTGTATGAGAGACCGCTGTATACCGTGGCATAAAACTTCACAAACATAATCAACTTGTGATCCTGCTTGTTCTGTATGCACTTTATTAGTGGGGCAGGATAGTGTACAGCCCCACACTGCAGTGACCGACAAATATCAGTACGTACAGCTGAAACTTTGCTGCAAGTTGACTATGCTGTATTTGCCCATTTCTAGCCAACGGCTTTGCCACAGTATTTGTCGAACACTCATTATTGCCACACTGTAACCCTATAAAGTGTATTGGGCTCACACACTGTCATGTGGGAAGATGTCAGCAACTGAGAACCACTAAAGCTGGAAGGGGCGAGTACTACAACAACGCTGGTCCAGATATAAGGATCTTATTGACGGTCATGCTTTTTATTGTTTTTTTTAGGGGCTTTTGTATGTGTTTACATAGGCTGGTTAAAGGGACACTACTTGTTAAAAAAAAATTCACATTGATAAGCAATATACAACTGTTATATTAAATTTTTTAATTGGGTGGTGCTTTTTTATATCACTTTTTTAAAGTTCCTCTATGTACGTAACTTCCTGTTTGTCTCTCCGACCTTCCCACTGTGAGCTCTGATAGCACAGCAGTGCTTGACTGTTCTTCTTCCAGGCTGACTATGGCTTGAGAGGTGTAAGTGTTATCAGCAGAACCTGATAAGTGTGAAGAAAGCTGGATACCTCCCCTACTGCAGAAAATTATTAGCCTATTCTCCTTTTATGTATTGATTATCTTATTGCCCTGTCAGTCTGGTTTAACCTTATCTTGGCTGTCTAGGGAACAATAGAGCGGTCATTATGTAATTACCTTCTATCTGTAATGAGAATATATACAGATAAGCAGCAACTAAAGTAAAGTGTGGTTAGTCTGTCCAGCCATTCAGGAGTTTTATCTCTTTATTGATCACATCTAGAAAAGGACAAGATTTTCCATGTAATATTTAATTGTATAGGACTGCTGAAATAAAATAAAAAACTGCCAGAAATGTAAAAAAAAATTGTTTTCCAGGAATATTGGTTTTAGCAAAAATACCATTTCTGTTGGAAGTTAATCCTTAAGACTAGAATGAAACTGGTTTCTTATACACCAGTTTCCTATTCACAATAAAACATGTTGTTGTTTTTAATGGATCATTAATCAAAAAACTTATTTGTATAACAAAAATGATGTTACATTGAGGTGTACCATTGATTATGGAGTTAATAACAGGTTGGCAAACACTAACAGCTGGCATAAAATGGGCATTAAAACATGAACCTAAAACTGAGATTTTAAAGGTTTAAATGACTTTGGGATACTGATCTCACACTGCCATTAAACTAATAGAGATTTTTCACATCAAATCTCGTTTAGTTCATCCTTGTCCAAAGTGGTTTTGGGCATTAAAACTGGCATCAAAGTGAGCAGATGGGCAGTTTTACTGATTTCTCCGGCCCAGACATTAACTCCCTACTGTCCCGGATTGCAGACTGTCTATCGTCCATATCCTCCTTCTTCTTCTCCAGTCTCCTAAAACTTAATGTAGAGAAAACTGAATTCATCATCTTTCCATCATCCCACTCCATCCCTCCACCTGATCTCTCCATCCCAGTCAACGGCTCTACACTCTCACCGGTCCGGCAAGTCCGCTGCCTTGGGATAACCCTTGACTCCACTTTGTCTTTCAAACCACACATCCAAGCCCTTACCTACACCTGCTGCCTCCAACTGAAAAATATTTCACAAATCCGCTCATTCCTTAACCCTGATACTACAAAAATGCTGGTCCATGCCCTTGTTATTTCCCACCTAAACTACTGCAACATCCTTCTCTGCAGCCTCCCGTCTAGCACTCTTGCTCCCCTTCAATCCATCCTCAACTCTGCTGCCCGTCTGATTCACCTCTCTCCTCGATACTCCTCTGCCTCTCCCCTCTGTCAATCCCTACACTGCCCAGCAAATTAATTTCAAGCTACTAACCATGAGCTACAAGGCTCTCCATAACCTCTCCCCTCCATACATCTCTGCCTTAATCTCCAGATATCTCCCCTCACGCAATCACCGCTCCTCACTGGACCTTCTCCTCTGCTCTCCCCTTATCAGCTCCTCACACTCACACTTCCCTCACACTCTGGAACTCACTGCCCCAACACATCAGACTCTCCTCCACCAGCTTCAAAAGCAACCTGAAAACCCATCTGTTCAGGCTTGCCTATAACCATCAATAACCCTGCTATCACTACACCCTCCACAAACATGTCTGCCCCTCACCTTCTGTCTCTTTCCCCCTTTCTTGTAGATTGCAAGTCTTCACGGGCAGGCTTTTCTTTCCTTCTATACCAGTTGTTAGTCACATATTTTCACCATTGTACTTGTTTGACTTATGTATGTAACCCCCCTGAACGTACAGCGCCCTGGAATCAATGCCGCTCTAAATAAATAATAATAATAATTTGAATAAGTAACTGGTGTTTTCAAAGGGTTAAATTACTTTGGGCCACTGATCTCACAACAGTATGGATGCCCTACATCAAATTCAACTAAAATGGTTTTCTCACCACAATGATTTCCTTTTAATATGTAGGGAAAGGTAAATGAAGACAATTGCCAAGTACATTGCTGTGTTGATGCTGCTTTGTTCAGGAGACAAAGATGATTTGATCTACTGCTAGTGTACACTAGTGTTTCTTGGGTACTGACCACCTCTTCCTGCTCTTTTTCTTATCAGATTGCTTAAAGTTGCTGTCTGACCATCGTACTTTTTCAACATTCCATGTGAAAATAAAAATATTTGTGCTTAACCTGTGTATAATTAGGAATTTTTTTTTTATTTTTTTTTAATGGTCCAAGACTAAAAGAATTGCTGAAACACCAATGGGTAAGGATTATTTTGATTACATGTCAGATAGTGAGAAAAACATGCATATATATCTTTTATATAGTGTATGTAAACTTCTGGTTTCAACTGTATGTCACAAGAAAACAATCTCAAAATCACATGGATAGGTGAAAGCATTACAAAGTTATTCTCAGAAAAGTGACATCACATTTGAAAAATAGGGCTTGGTCCTTAAAGGGGTTTTCTTGCTACAATCATGATATCTGTAATGTTTGAGATAGTAAAAATAAGCACTTTTGCAATAGGTTTGTATTACCTAAATCATTTTGTATACCAGCTCTTTCCTAATCTGTGTGTCTAGAGCTACTTCGGCTGCCTGAGTTCGGGCCAGGCTCCCTTTGCTGTGATTGGCTGCCTGCATTTGGTACAATCTCAGGTCGGGACCAGCATCAGACTGGCCCACCAGAGGATCGGAGAATCCTCCGGTGGGCTCCCAGACCGACACAGGTGACAGCTGCGGGGCCCCACACAGGACAGGGGCCCACACTGTCAATATGAAATAGAGCTGCCAGCACTGCTTTAGAAGGGAGGGGGACTTGCTGGTGGAGAGAGGGGGCCCGTGCTGCGCTTCTCAGCAGCGCTCAATACATTTCCACTTACATCTCCTGCGCCGCTGGGAACGGAGCAGCCGAGCCCTGCTCTCTCTCCATCTGTGAGCGGGACAGTTTGAATCCATTAAGCCCCGTTAAGGCCACAGAGGCGGGGCTACACCGATGCATTGAGCCGCTCCGGAACTAAGCCCCACTCCGGTGGCCGGGGCTTCATGGATTCAAACTGTCACTATGTAAACAGAGGTTCTGACAGGAATATTATCAGTACCAAGCTGGAGAGGGAGGTTGTTATACACTAATGTGAACACATACAGTGATAACTATGTCTACATAGTGACTCATCACTGCTAGCTGCTAGAGTCTAGCTGCCTTCATTATTGGTTTAACCTCTTCTGATAGGAGGAGATATCTTTTTGATAAATTTGCTAAAGAGACTTTTTCACCTGGTCAGAAGACTTGCATTGTTTCATTGGCTGAATGTGCATTAGGACCTCTGAAATTATCTAGCAGCAGTCTGTCTACTGCTCTTTATATAGTAGTGGTGCCAGGGTACAGCATCATGAGATGCTGTCCTGACTTCACTGGGTGCAGGGATAATCCCCTACAGCAGGCACACAGCTTTCCCATGACAAAAACTGATTGCTGTGGAGGATGTGATGTCACACACACCTTTCTTTGATGCTAGATAGGCTATCCAGTATACGGGAAAGCTGGGTGATGTCACATTCCCCACAGCAATCAGAGTTACAATGATGTGTACAAGCTGTGGGGGATGTACAGCACATACATAGAAATATATAAACCACATTATATACTTGTACATGTATTACATATATCCTAGGATGAGGAAAGAATGTTCTTTTTTTTTTTTTTTTTTTTTTTTTTTACCAATAAATTTTATTTTGGGTATTTTCAACAAAAAAAACGGAAACAAAGGGTTAAAAATCCATTTTTAAGAAAATTTTAAGAGTAATTGAGATTGTATAACAAATAATTTAACAGTGATTGTACAAAAGGGGAAATACGTCGGGTTTCAATAAAAAACAACAATGGCACCAATTCGATAATAATCATGACTAGTAGATGAGATAGATTGGAAATTAGCCAAGGTACCCACTCCAATATAGGTTAGTGGAGCAAACATACAAAAATTCCCCCCCCTTTTAGGTTACAATAGAAATTAGCCCTTTTTGTAGACTAGAATTTTATATAGAGTGTATGTACATAGTAAAAAGGAAACCATTCAATAAAATCCATCTTCGTAGCAAAAACGGAATTTTGAAAACATTTTAAAACCAGAGTACAATAAAAAGGAAAGGAAAAGGGGGGGGGGGGAGAAAAAGGGAAGGGGGAATGGGGGGGGGAATGGGGGGAGAACGGGCCGAAAGACGCCCAAAAGCCCGAACAGTTAATGGTTTTACATTAAGATGGGTAATCTGCCATCCATTTGCCCCCCGGGGAAAAAAAAATGGGGGGCCCCTTTCTGAAGCTAATTTTTTTTTCATTACGCAGTTTGTAGAAACTGCGCTAAACCTCTGGAAGTGAGGGGGATAGCTTTTTTCCCCCGTTAGCTATACCATTTTGCTGCGGAAGAATATGACAGACTTTTGTTTTTTTTTAAAAAACGGAATGGAAACTATACCATTAGGAATATGAAAATTTCTGGGGTTCTGGGGCACGGGATCTGGGGGAAATTTAGATGACAAGGTTAGGGTGTCCTTCCAGAAAGGGGTCATTGGGGAAGCTCCAAAAAATATGAAAGAGGGAACCCTTTTGGAACCACACCCCCCCCCCAAAAACATAGTGGCGAAGAGGGGGGGTAAATACGGAGAGTCTGAAGGGTGTTAATCCACGGTCAGGATTTTTGATGTTTTTCCCCTTAAAACTGGTTGATGCAGAGGCCCTTACCGCCCAATATAACGCCCCCTTCCCATGTTATCAGTGAAATTTCCCCGCCCAAGTCCCGCTCCCCTTGGAAATATTTTCAGTTTTTGTAAAAGAAATTTTATTAGTTTTATTTTAAAAATTTTTTTTTAGCCTTTTTTTGAGTTTTGGGAAGTTTTTTAGTTAAAATGGGAAAGGATGGTGTGGGGACACTGCAGGTCTGATATTGTTCTTTTTGGGAAGTGAGCAGTTGTTGGTTTTGAAAAGGCCCAGTAAAAATGGGCAGATTAACTAGATTGGGAAAGGGAAAAGGGAACAATTACGTTGTCTTCAAACAATCTTGAATATTTTTTAAAGCCCCCTTTTCCCCAATTTTAAAAATTGAAAGTGGGAGATTAATGACATGATTGAATGGGTATTGGGTTCACTAGACGGGATAGAAGGGATAATAGGAAAGGGTTTTTCAATGACCCCCAGTATTTAAGGATGTTATGATCGGCAAGGGGAGAGGACCCTTGGGGGGAAGGGTAAATAGGATTCAGTAACCAAGCTTTTAAGCGTAGAATTAGTAAAAGCGCCGGTTTCAATTTCTGTCCAAATTTTGTTTTGTGGTTCCCACCAGTCGTAGCTGACTTGTAACGTACTGGTAAGTTTTTAGTAAGGAAGTCCAAACCCTCCAAGCCGATCACTTTTGTGATAATAGAAGCTTTAACACGGGGCCCTTTTTTGTTCCCAAAAATAAAATTACAGGGGATGAAACATATAAACACCGAGTTTGGGAAAGGGAATGGGGAGGGTCCTCAGAAAGTATAATACTTAGGAAGTATAAGCATTTTAATATGTATGATTCCCCCCTACCAGAGTTATTATTTTAGAAATTCTTCCGATCTCCCTGCCTAAAGAGCATGCAAAGGGATTAAGTTGGTTTTAAAAAAACCTTTGGAACTTTTTTTTCGTGAGGTTATACCAAGATTGGCAGTGACAGTCTCCATTGGAAGGGGAAAGGAGGATTTCGTTTCTGAATCTCGGGGGGGGGTTCAGATGGGAAAATCGGGGGAAAAATGATTTTAGGTATTTATTTTTAAATGAGAGTTTACTGAATTTTGGGGAAGAACTTTCAAAACCCGAGGGCAGGACCGAGCAGGTCAAAAGTGATAGGAAAACACGTCTGAAAAAAAGAGCCCCAACAGTGATTTATGGGATTTGAATACCCGAGATTCCGGGTTTTGGCGATTGCTTCTGCTAAAGGTTCCTTTAATATAACAAAACAATAGGGGGGGAGAGGGGGCAGCCTTTGGGAGTTTTTTTTTAAATTTTGGAAGGGGTTTTAGAAAGGACTTTTTGGTTAAGGGGGACCCGGGGGCCCGAGGGAGAAAAAAAGGGGGGATTGTTACTTTGAGGAAGGGCCTGTGAACCCCCCAAATTTCTTAGCACTAAAAAACGCAAATTCCATAAATTTCTATCGAAGCCTTCCTGCATCTAAGGATAAAAGCAGAGAAGGTGCTTACGATTTCAATGTGGTGAATAATATTAATCAATCCCGGGTGGCGTCGGGGGGCCCTGTGAATTTGTTAAACCCCACCTGGTCCGGCAACCAGCGTTGGCAAAAATCCACTAGACATCGCAATCAGTTTCGCAAACAGCTTAGTTCCAATTGAGGGGCGAAGGGCGAAAGTTAGCGGCAAAATGGGGGGTTTTTTTTCCCGGGGGTTTTGGGGAATCGAAAACTAGGGGGCTTGTAGCTTTTTCCCGGAGGTAATTCCCCGTTGCCATGCTGAATTGCAAATCGACCAGGTGGGGTTGAGGAGAGGGGAAAAAAGTTTGTAAGTACCCTTAGAGAATCCGTCCGGGGCCCGGTCCTTTCCCTTTGGGGGAGCCCTTTTGTTGTGACACTTCGCTAATGAAAAGGGGGTTTTAAGTTCGTTAATAAAGTCCGAGGAAAAGGAGGGAATTTGAGGAGGGATAAAAACTTTTTGGTATCCTTTGTTGTGGGGTTTTTATGGGGGACGCCCTTTAAAATTTATAAAGTTTGGTGTGGGAAGCCCTTAAAAGGAATGGGCTATTAACTGTGGTGTATTTCTTTGTGGTTATCTGGGGCCAAAAAGTAAGGAATTTTTGGATTTTTTGGCGTATAAGCCACCCTGTTGGCCTTTTAACCTGGAGGGTTTTTTTAAAGGGTTTTTTTAATAGGTTATTTTATGTTTTTAGTTTGGGTTATGAAAGGGGACAATAATGTTCCCTAAGGGCCCCGGGGGCTATATATTTTTAGATGGGGTTTTTTTTTTGGGGGGGTTCCGTTTTTTTTGGTCTTCTGAATTTTTCAAAATATGGTTAATTTTCCCACCCCTTTTTATTTTTTGTCTTTTAGCTTTAGAGGAAAATTTTGTATTAGGATACCCCCGATTATGCTTTGGGGGGCATTCCATAGTATGAGGGGGGTTAGTGCTGAGTGTTGATTTTAAAAGGGAAGTATTGGGGGGAGTGTTTTTAAAAAAATCTTTTTTTGATGGGAGGGGGTCGGGAAATTCTGGTGTTTTGCCCCAGAGAAAGGGGGTGGGGGCCCAAAAATGTCCCACTTATGGACATGTGAGGGGCGGGGGGCCGACCCATGATTCTTACCTATTTTGCATTCACATATTCTGAAAAGGGGCCAGCCCTCCACCGGAAAAATATCTATTCAGAATAAGTTTTTTATGTTGGTGGGAATAATTGTGTAGTCCCCTTTTTCTGAACGTGGATGCATCTCCATACTCATATAGGGAAGATTTTCTTACCAGGGAAAAACAAAGGCCCACGGGGGGGTGGAGGGAAAAAAGAGGAGTCGCAAAGGGTCTGAGAAACCCGGTTTTTAAGTCTCCCCCCAGACAACAGGGCCTTGGGGAAAGGCCTTTTTTTTTTCGCTTTTTTTTAAATTAAAACCCCCTTTTTAAATTGAGGTCCACGATTTGGGGCGTAGAATTTTTTATAGTATATTTTACATTGTTCAGTTTTTACGACTAGGATTATATATCTCCTCCAGGGGGAGGAACTGGAAGGGTCAAACGAAAAGCAATTTGTGCTTTAATGGGGATGCCAAAAACCAGCTTTTTTTTTCTTTTTCCAGACAAGAAAAAATAATATGGGGGTATTGATGATGTCGAAGTCTGGGTGTACCAGGGAGAGGTGTGTTTTCTTGGTTACCGGACTGGCCCGGAGTTAAGGCTTCCTTCCAGAGATAATCCCCTTTTAAATGGGGCATTGATTTCCCCTAATTTTTTAGATGTAATAAAATTAAAGCCTAGTAAATTTGGCAAGCAGTATAAAGACACAGGACCTTTTTTTGTTGAGGGAGATGGAAGCAAAAGGTTCTTATGAAGAGCCGATGCGACCCAGGGGAGATTGGGGGAAAGGGGAGGAAAAAAGGGAAAAAAACGAACTTAAAAATATAAACATTAACCAAAAAAGTTTTGGGATTGTTTACTGCGCAAATTCCGGGGGGGGCGCGGATTTGCCAAAAAAGGTCATTGAATCAAGAAAAAGAAGAAGACTCGAACAAAATGAAGTATCATGTCTTTGTGGGCAAATAAATAAAAGAGAGAATCTAGTTATGTGTTCTTTGTTACCACTCCCTGGGGATTTGGAGAGGACGGGGCGCCGACTTTGAGGGGGTCTCCGAAAGCGGATGTTCCATTGGGATAGCATGCTCCATCCTGGAGATTAAGGATGTTTGATTGTTCCTTCTCTTTGTTAGATAAGTTCGTTTTGGGAAAACCCCAGCTTTTTTGGAATGTTCCCTTGGTTGGGGGGGGCTGAAGTGATTGGAGCGAACCTTCTTTTTTGCGGATAGAGTTTGTTGGGGGGATAGGTCGGGGCAAAAAATCTTGATCGAGGAAAATGGACTGGAAGCTGGCTGAGTTGTCTGGTTGTTGTAGGGACGCGGGGCTTTTGGGTGGTAAAAAATAATTTAGCTAAAAACGTCGTTGGGACAGCAGGGGACGTTTAGGTTTAAGGGGGACATGGGCTCTGTCGAAAATTTTAAAAACATGCTTGGAGCAATTCGGAAGAAGGGCTTTGTCAAACTTTGAAAGGGATGTTGAAGTCGAGTTTGAATCGAGTCCGGGATTCCCGGAATTTGAGATTGTTTCTCCCCGCTCCATTTCTTGGTCAGCTAGTTTCATTTTGATTTTATTAAAATCTTCCCCCAAAAATTGTTTTTTGAGCTCGACTAGGGGGTTTTTGGGCCGTGAAAATTCCCCCCATCTTTGATTCCCGTGGGGTTAACTCTGTCTCCTTTTCATCACATAACTTTTTAAAATGGAGATAGAAGACTGTAAACCCCTTATGGAAGCACGAAAGGGGGCCAGCATCATTTCCTTCATGAGAGAGGGAGACATTTCTTGATCTGTGACTTGGAAGGATTCCAAGGAGTCTGGAGGCTGCGTCTGGAAAGCTGCCATTGAAGCCTGAGGGATGTCAGGGTCTGATGGAAAAATCTACATTCTCGTTTTTTTTTTGATGGCTGTTGAGTAAGAGTTTTGGGCTGGGAATGGAGGGGGGTGGGAGTCGGTAAACGCTCTGAGGGGAGTTGGAGGGTTTGGTTTTTAGAACCAAACCCCCTTTAAGGATGAAAAAAAGTTTTAGAGGAATTTATGCTGTTTCCCGGGGGACGCTCCGTGCCTGGAGATTGTGGAGAAGAGCAAGAGGATACTGATTGTTCGGAAATCCGCAAGGGTGGGTTCTTGCGTGACCTCTAGTTACCACCCCGTTCCGCCTCCAACCTTTTTTTTTGTCCCCTTGGGGAAGAAGGGGTTTTCAGCATTAAAGATTTGCCGCTCCCCCTTTTTTGTTTTTTAGTGGGACCCATTGAGTGAGAACAAGATCTACGTGATGAATTGTATGAGTGTCTATGAGTGGTTATTAGGATTCCCTTAGCGGAGTGGTCACAATGTGTGGCTATAGAAATTGGGGGAGTGTTGCTAGCCCCCAAAAGCAAAGGAAAAGTATAGTTCAGGCATGGTGTTGGCTAGAGGCCGATATTTTAGAGCCCCGGGCGTTAAAGAATGATCTAAGAGACCTATAGAAGCAGACACACCTGGTTCTAAGGAGGTCAAGGCTGATGGTAAAATTTTAAGAATAGGAAAAAGGAGGTGATACACTTGTACTCACTAATTGGGGGTTGGCACACTCGTTTATAATTTAACAAAAATGCATTATTTTCTAGCCCAAATTGTTTTTAGAAAGGGGTACCAATTATGGGGAAGAAAAATATTTACAGGTGTACTTAAATTTTAACTTTTTAGGGGGTTTTTATCAAAAAAAGATTTTCCTGTATTTAAAAGCAAAGTATGGGGTTGCTGTTATTGGTGAGTACATACAAGCTTCACATTATACATTCAGATCATTACAAAAGGTATGAAAACAATTAAATTGAGGCAATATTTTTCACCCGTCACAAGTTTAGGAATCTTCCGTGCAAAATTTTCCAATGGGGTTCTTTTACTTTAGCTGGCAGGGCAACAGGCTCCAGGGCAAAGGGGGGGGGGGCGCCGAAGAGCCCCCGATCAAATTTTGTGGCCCCACAGGGGGATCCCCAAAACCCCCTTTCGCCGGGGGCCAGAGCCCCCAAACCCGTTCAGGATAGGAGGGGGGGGTAATCCCTTGCAAATATCCCAAACGGGGAAACTTAGCGGCTTTTACTTACAGGTTAGTTTGGCAGTCCTTGATTTAAAAAAAACGGCCGGGACAGTTGATATGGCTTGTGTGTGTGTTTTCAAGGGCCTCCCCATTCCGTCTTATAATCATAGAGGGGGGGAGGGCTTTTTGCAAACCGTGGGCAGATTCTCAAATGGCCGTTTGATTATGGGAGTGTGAGGAGTTCCCAAAATTGGCGCCGGGGTCGGTCCAAAAGCCCCCCAAATGTTAAATTAGCCAGCGCCAAAGTTTCAACCTTTTTGCACGTTTTATGGGCCAGGGGAAAATAACATAAACAAATCAAATCCTATCTTTGTAACCCTCTTAGGGAGTGGGGGTTTAGCGGGGGTTTGCCCCTTTCAATACTCACGGGGGTTTTGAAAGGAAAAAGGGGGAAAGAACTGCAGTCCAGTTGATGACCTCCGGGGCTTTCCCGGGTCTCCAGATGGGTCTGCGGTGAAGAGGATCTTTTCCTCGGCAGCTCGAGGTTGGTGGCAGCCAAACGGACGCCTTGATGGGCCCCGGATCGGGCTCCTCCGCCTTCCAAGCGGAGACGCAGGGGGCCCGCAGTCGGGCCGATACCCGGACTGAAGCTGTGGATAGATGAAGTTGGGACTTCGTGACGCACGGCTCGCTCCGGTTCACCGACGGGTCAGGTCCACGCCGACCTCTCTGCTGTGCCTGCTCCGTTGCTCCACAGCCCCAGGACCGAGGCTATCAGTGGCTTGTTGTGGAGGGATCAGGAGTGGCCAGGTAAACCAGGGGAGAGAGTGAGGTTTCGCCTGGGTTTTTACAATCCGTCCCTTGGTGCGCCCCTGCACTTAAGCACGTCCAAGAATGTTCTTTTTTTTACCATGTAACAAACTGTAGGCAACCAGGAAGTGAAGTGGAGCAGAGATGCAAAGACACGAGGTGTACATGTCTGAGAATGATGGTGTAAGGGTGTACAGGGAAGGGCTGAACAGTGCTATGAGGATTAGGGGGTGGGTACAGGGAAGTCCTAGATTGTAACTGCAATGGATTCTGGGACTTGTAGGAAAGAGGTGCTGGAGAACTACTGACCCTCCCACAACCAGGAAGTTTCACTCATTCATGATAGATGAATAAGTAGGTAAAAAACACATTAAGGTCGTGGAATATCTTTACTTGTCCATATAACTGCTGTTCATAGTGTTCTATGAAATCATTAAACTCCTGTATAACCCCTTTATCAGTCGGTTTTCAAACTGATTCCAAATACGAAACCAGTCATAAAAACTGACTACAAATCCAGAGCAAACTAATTATCTCTAACAAGATAAGCCATTATTTCCATTCCTCACAGCACATGTACTTTCTTAAACACAAGAGATGAAGAGATAATATCTCCTGCACTTGTCACAGTAATGGCTCAGCTACTTACAAAGATTCTAGATATGCTAATCACTGCTATAGCACCACCCACAGCCTGAGGAGACTGTGTGTAAAACTGCTTGTGACTCAGTGAAACAGCATGTTAAGAAAACCCCTATAAGAGGTTGAACCCTTAGAGCTCTGTAGCCTTCTGCCCTTTTGCTTAGAACTCTGGGCCATCACCAACGTCATTCCTGCAAAAATTTCCACAGTAAATCCGCCCTGTGTCCTTTAACCCTAAAAGGGGCTTTTCAAATTGGCAAAATCCCTTCTCAGGCCGGATCTTGGCTCTCTATGAACTGACTTCAGAAAACAGCCGAGCTTGTGCAGTTCTCCACACATTTCTATGGTAGTTCTGAATAAAGCCTAGCAAAGCTGCTCAGATGTATTTATAACTCCCATGGACAGGAATGGGGGAGAGCTGTGCAAGCTTAGCCACCTCTCTGTTCCCTAAGGTCAGCTTGTAGCGAGCTGTGAGCTGGCTTCAGAAGGGATTTTGTCAGATGGCAAAACCCCTTCTACCTGCCCAGGTCTCCACACGTCCATCCGATGATTGCTGGAAGAGACATGTGCAGTTACACTGGCTCAATCCAACATATTATTCTAGAGATCATCATCTGCCTACCCATAGTGCTTGGCTTTCTCATCGCTCTTCCCAGAGCATGCACAGTGGTGGGAAGTTGCTAGCAGAGCTGTAGGTGCTACCTGTACTGCAAATATAGGCTCTAGGTCTTTGGTGCCACGCTTTGGAAGCAGCATCCCTTTCATTCACATCCAGCTCCTTAAACAGTCTCGAAACATGATGAGTGATTTTAAGCCAAGTCCCCTAATTGTAGTTTAAAACCCCTAGTCAAGTCAAGGCTGTTTAATGGGTGTGATGGGATTTAAAAGGATGCTGCTTCCAATGGGTGGCACCAGGGACTCTTCCGCAGAGCTTATTTTCTTATTGTATTTTCCCAGAGAGCACTGCACGGCTATAACGCTCCCTGTATGTCCGCATTGTTTACAGAAGGTTTCCAAGATTACCATCCACCTTTCTCTTGTTGCCCTGGTTGAAATGGGGACTTACTCCCTGCTATGTCTTATCAGCAGCTTGTTTATTTATCTTACCTCCTATCGTTAAGCCATTAGACCTCTGTTGCCTTGTGCCCTGCTGTTAAAAACCCTGCAGCACTAATATCCCTCTAACAGTCCCAGGAGTAGTAGAGCTGATATGCCAACCACTGTTATAGAACCACCCACAGCCTGAACAGGAAGTGGAAGTCTGAAGCTGGCTTTGTCTCTGTGAAATTGCATAGTGAGAAAACACCTTTAAGTCTAGTCAGGCCCAAAGTGGTTCTGGGAATTAAAATACTAAATAATAAGTGAATAAGTAACTGTTGTTTTTCAATCTGTAAAAATTGTCCATCTTGATGCCAGTTTTAATGCCCGGGCATTTATTATTCAGATACGTTTTCCAAATAATAATCCCTTAAAAAAACAAAGTCTGTTTTTCTGTGAATAAGAAACCAGCTTCAGCCTCATCCCTTTAAGTTAGATTTTAAAGAGAAGTGTTTCTGTTTCAGTGATCTACCTGATCCTGTGTAGCTAAGTAGCTTTTAGAAGTCATGGAGATGGGACAAGGATGTAATTCTACCGCTGTACAAAGCATTGGTGCGACCTCTCTTGGAATTTGCTGTTCAGTTCTGTGCTCCAATTTATAGAAAAGATTTAATGGAGCTAGAGAGAGTGCAAAGACGAGCAACCAAACTTATAAGGGGAATGGAGCATCTTAGTTATGAGGAGAGGTTAGTAGAATTGAACTTATTTAGTCTTGAGAAAAGACGGCTTCGGGGGGACATGATTAATTTATATAAATGGTCCCTACAAAAAGTATGGAGAAAAATTATTTCAAGTGAAGCCCCCTCAAAGGGGACATTCCCTTCGACTAGAGAAAAAAAGGATTCAATCTCCAGAGGAGAAGAGCGTTCTTCACTGTAAGAACTGTGAATCTGTGGAATAGCCGCCTGAGGAGCTGGTCACAGCAGGAACTGTAGAGAGTTTCAAGAAAGGCTTAGATACCTCCCTGGAACTAAGGAATATTAATGCGTACGTAGCTATGTAAAATTCTGTATGCTGGCTGGTGGAGGCTCTGGGGTCAGAGATATGATCTCCACTGGAGCAGATTGGTTCTTTCCTTGTGGGTTTCAGGGCTTTTACCTGTGGTGTGGCTGTTCTTATATTCCTTGTCTCCCTCCCTTCAACCAAATTTTATCACCATTGTTTGAACTTGATTGACACGAGTCTTTTTTCAAGCGTACTAACTATGTAACTATACAGAACACGTAGAGCTGGTATATGATATAAATGCAGCCGTAGGCTATGTTCACACGGCGTAATTACGGCACGTACAGTATGTGCCACAATACGCCGTGTGTTTTGGGAGTCGCGCTGATCAGTGCGTACTCCCGAAGCACAGGGGAGCCGGCAGCCCACCGGACCCATTGACATACATTACTCGTGTAATTGCCGCAAATAATTGACATATCACTTATCTTCCCGCACTTAGACGAGGTGTAATCTATAGTTCTCTATCAGAGCCATGGATTACCGTAATTGCGCGCATATCTCGCCATGTATTAAGCGCAACTATACGGCGAAATGCACGCCACACAGTACTGACAATCAGACTCTGTCTTAAGAATTCGGACGGTATTTTCTTGTCTTTTGTATGGTTTTGGGGGATGGATCTGTTTGTGGTTTGTGGATTCGCCCGATCCCCCTCAACTATTGAAATGCACATCTTCTACCCGAAAAGATTGTGCATGTTCTAAGTTTTTTGAAATGGCGGCGGTGTAAAAAACTGTCCGGCAGAAAATCCATTCAGTGTAGACCATTAGTCTGCAAAGTGCGACTCTCCAGCTGTTGGGAAACTACAACTCCCATCATGCATTTATATACTCTATATCAGTGGGCATGATGGGAGTTGTAGCTTCCCAACAGCTGGAGAGACGCACTTTGCAGACCACTGGTGTAGCCTACTGAACGGATTTTCTATTAATGTCAATGTAACCGACTGAAAACCCTGCCGTGTTGACAAGCCCTTAGGGCTACGCCGCATAAAGCATATCCAAACACATACGTGGAAGGGAGAGGCATGGACCGCACTGGGAAGGTGAGCAGTGTCTACCTTTCCTTTGGTGGTGGTGGTCTGGTGGCCATTGCAGCTGTGATGCTGTGCTGGCAGCAGTGGTGCTGTTGGGCCACTGGGCAGTGCCCCTCATCTGTGTGGTTTTTGCTGCGGTGGTGGCTGCCATGCGGAATTACCCCCATTTAGCGTAGGGACCCACTTAATAGAGGTCGCCTTGACGTTGTAAGTGGGCCTATACGTTTTGATCAAAAAGTATACTAAGAACCTCCTGTTCGTTTTTTTATATAGTTTTGCTGAGAAGCATTAGATAAACGTATAGTATGAGGATGTGCGGTCCATGCCTCTCCCTTCCGCGTTTACATCTAAACACATACCCAAAGTGTGCTGCGTGTTTGGATACATTTTCTGTGCAGCAGGAACATACCCTATAGTTTAAATAGGGCGTCTGCTGCGTCAAACGGATCAAGGATTGACATGACAATTCTTTGAACGGAGCCATTAAACGCATCCGAAAGATGCATGTAAAGCACTTAGGGTATGTTCACATGGCGTGTTTTCGTCCGTGTTACATACACTTTTGAGCTGCGTGTTTGGATCCCTCTGACGGCCCCCAAATGGACCTAAACACACAGCTAACAAATAGCAATGTTATTTACATTGCTTTTACTATGAGACCTGCATCGGCGTTCACACGAGTGATTACCAGGGTGTGTCTCACTGCGTCTTTCGGATCCGTTCCAAGAATTGACATAAAAAAACGCAGCAGGAGCCCTATAATAAACTATATGGTGCGATCCTGCTGCATCCAACACGCATCCAAACCATACATGCCAACTCTCCCGATTTGGGCAGGGGGTTCCTGCTAATGGGGGTCACCCCCCTGGAAGAGTCGGCGAACCTCTCGCCGCCAGCAGGGGTTGTTTAACTGACCGCGGCGCCGGAGTAGCGTCAGGACGCTATCCGGCACCGCCGGGCCATTCCTACAGACAGATGAGGTGGGTGCCACTCACCAGAGGGGCGCCATGGCCGCCCGCCTGGCGATTCTGACTCCGTGCGGCCGCTCGTACAGGGAGGAGGCAGGAGGGGCGCTGTACATACAGGTCATCGTCGCAGGGGGCGTAACGCACGGATGTACTCAGATCCCCTGCGACACTGAATCTCCTCGGTCGTCAGCCTCCGCCGGCCTAGGAGATGTCTGGAGCTGGACACACAAGGAGCCTGGGGAGGTAAGTAGTTTTATTATTTTATTTTAATTAGCTATAGGGGCACTACTGGCTACAAGGAGCATCTACCTGGCTACAAGGGGAAACTACCTGGCTATAGGGCCATCTACCTGGCTACAAGGGGACATCTACCTGGCTGTAAGGGGGCACTATCTGGCTATAAGGAGCACTACCTGGCTACATGGGGGCATCTACCTGACTGTAAGGGGCACTACCTGGCTACAAGGGGGCACTACCTGGCTGTATGAGGCACTACTTGGCTACAAGGGGGCGCTACCTGGCTGTATGAGGCACTACCTGGCTACAATTGGGCACTGCCTGGCAACAAGGGGGCACTACCTGGCTGTAAAGGGCACTACCTGGCTAAAAGGGGGCACTATCTGGCTATAGGGGGCACAACTTGGCAATAGGGTGCACTACCTGGCTATAAGGGGCACTACCTGGCTACAAGAGGGCACTACCTGGCTACAAGGGGGCACTACCTGGCTACAAGGGGGGGACCTACCTGGCTACAACAGGGCATCTACCTGGTTGTAAGGGGCACTACCTGGCTACAAGAAGGCATCTATCTGGCTGTAAGGGGCACTACCTGGCTATAAGGGGCACTACCCGGCTACAAGGAGGCATCTACCTGGCTATAAGGAGCATCTACCTGTCTACAAGGGGACACTACCTGGCTACAAGGGAGCATCGACCTGTCTATAAGGGGCTACTACCTGGATAAAGGGGGCACTACCTGGCTACAAGGGGGCACCTACCTGGCTACAGGGGGCACTACCTGGCTATAGGGAGCAACAACCTGGCTTTCTTCCAGAGCCGTTATGCAGTTAGACGGAGTGGGTGTGGCTTTTTCGAAGGAGGTTGACGCACCAGCAAGATGGGCATGATCGTGCAAATCTTTTGACATGGCACGCGTAGCGCACCGCCCCTTCGAATTTCCCACTTTCAAAAGTTGGCAAGTATGATCCAAACACACAGCTGCATGTTGGATACATGTTGGATCCGTTTTTTAAGATACGATCGACGCAGCGTTTTGGAATGTGATTTTCGGATGCAACACAGATTGAAAAATGTATCCCAAAACACCGTGTGAACATTATTATCTGAATGATGATACGTGTTTTACATTGAAACTAATGTAATCACACAGGAACACAGTTAGATGTGTTTGAGTCCGAAAAACGTACCCAAACACGCATCTAAAAAATGAAGTGTGAACAGCCCCTCACATAAAGCACACCCGTATGTGAACACCGCCTTACAATGGAAAGAAATGTGTTATAAGCGCCTCCTGCTCCCCCTAGTAACCAGAGCGCGTACAACCCACAACAGTCCTATGACTAAGAGACGAGACTCCGCCCACAACTTCCCCCCTTCTCGTCGCCCCTGACAACAGTCACGAGCCCGAGTTCTTGAGTGACGTCTCCTCGGGAACGCCCCCTTCCCTGGCCCCGCCCCAGTCCTCGCTTTGTCTTCTAGTGAAACCGCAGCCGTCTGACGTCACTCGCTCCGGTGCTGCTGCTCGGCCGTCCCCGCTGCTGCCGTGAGTAACGGTTCCGGTGTCTCCTGCCCGTGGAGGAAGGTACGTGCGGGGCTCAATACAGTGCGTGGTCCTGGAAACAGGCCGCCCATTACTCCTGCTTTCTTTCCAGGTGTGGCCGTTACTCACAACATGAAGTAAGCGCTGGGGCAATATAGCCTGTGCCGTGGGGTGATGCCCCCTGTGCGGCTCCAGGACGAGCTGGTGACCAGTGCTGTCCGGGCACTTCCCGGCTCGTCCTGGTTCCCCAGGAACTGGTGACACTACGGAGCTTGCTCCCAGCAGTTATAGGACCTGGGTGGGTGTAAGTGGAGGGACGGGTGCTCCTGCGCCCCCCAGAGCTGGCATGGACTTGGGCTGATCCATGCTTATTAGGGTGTGATCACATGATGTAACTGCACCCGCATATATGGTAAAATCCCAGCCCTCATTGAGCGCTATGTAACCTGCTGCGCCGTACTGTGCGCCCATAAGTGACATGTCGCTCGCTTACGCATAACGTCACCAGCAGGCGTATTGCGGCGTGTAAAGTGCGCTCTGAAATCCGCCCTGTGAACATATACTTAAAGGGGATGTCCACTTTCTAAGAAAACCTAAAGGGCAGCTCCTGGGGCCTATATACAAACAACTCCTCTGGTTCCCACGTCCTTCCGTCCACTCTTCTTCCTTCTAGATGGGGCCGGCACTGCTGCAGCTTTGAGGTGAACGGCTCCAATGTAAGTACAGGCTGGGCCAACAGGAGGACCAGGCTGAACGGAGGAAGGAAGTAAAGGTTTTATTGTTACTTAAATGGGGCCCCTGGAGCTGCCTGTAAGTGGAGCCCCCTTTTGAGTTGTCTCCCTTTCATACATTGTGGAAACATGGAGATGCTGTCCATGTCTGGGCCGCCTAGGACTTGCAGCTTTCTACTGAACCAGCCCCGAAAACCCCTCCCCTTCTGACAGAGAGGTGGTCGGGACATTAAAATCAATGGGAGTGTTTAGTACAGTAGGACCTGCAGCCATTAATGCAATATGCCTTCAATAACTCAAGTGCAACAGCCCTTTAAAGGGTTTGTCCACCTGGTTGTATCTAAATAAAAATGCTGCTGATGTATTCAAAAAGTAAGAAAAAATACCCTCTCGCCCTTGTAGTTCCCACCTCCCCCCATTCCAGTCCTTTACTGGGGGCTGGCAGGTGATGGCACAGCCGCAGGCATGATTGACTGCGGTGGTCACCTGACATTCCAGGGCTCCAATCATTGATGTCGGCAATGTCATGTGACCGCTTTCAGTGGTGATGTTCTGATGACAGGAAGTCACGCAACCCCTGTGTTTGCCCTGTTTGTTTGGTGTATACAGCTTCATGCCTTTGTTTGCGATGTAGAAAGTGTATACGTTTTTCTCAATAAGCCAAGCAGTTTCAATTTGGGGTTAATACTCTCACTAAAGTCCCTCAGGATAAAAATTTTTCATGGGATCCCAATGGAGGCCATGAATGGGGAGCACATGTATGATGTCAAGACTCTCAATTGAGAAGGCAGGATGTTATTACCAAGGGTTCTATAAAACAGCATTTAGTGAGCACTGTATATAGCGAATCGCAGGAAGGCTTCTGCTATCAGCGATTGCATGACCTATGGAGCTCAGGAACTGCAGATGCTGCCAAATCTTGCCAGACCCAAATCAGCTCTGCAGTGACTTTAAGGGGTGTTTTTTCCCCTTAGGGTGAATTTATATGATGGATTTTAAAGGGACTTCAATGTGGATTTTGCAATGGATTCCCTTTTTAAAGGGGTTGTCTCATTTTAAAGAATAGTTTATGATGTAGGGATCACTAATTTAAGACAAATTTCAAAATTTTTTTGCTTTGTTCAAACTTTTTTTTTTAAGGGCTAAAATGATTTTTTTCACCTTTGTGTTATTCTGCTTCCCCAATTGGAAATGAAATGTTTAATCCCCTTTCCCTGCGGGTTTTTTTTTATTGATTGAAAGGGAGTGATGTCAAACAAGCATGTCCGGCCAGCAGTGTTTTTGGGTTGTTCCCCGGCGTTTGGATCCTTTTTACGGATTTCCCTTTTTGGGACCTGAAAAAAACATCCCGAAAGCGGATCCCCAAAAGCCCGATTTTTGGGTACTTTATTTTGGGTCCCTTTGGAAAACTTTTTTTCCAAAATGCGTTTTACGGCCCTCCCCTTTTCCCCCTGGGTTTTCGACAAAATCTCTCTCTCTTTTCTTTTTTTCTCTTTCCCTTTTAATTTTATGTCGCCCTCCAAATTCCATTCAATTCATGTCGGCCCCCCCAGTTCCCTTCAATTTTATTTTCTTTCCCTCCAGTTCCCTTTAATTAAAGTCTGCCCCCCAGTTCCCTTTTAATTCAGGTTTGCCCCCAAATTTTCCCTTCCAATTTATGTCTGCCCTCCCGTTCCATTCAATTCATGTCTGCCCTCCCGTTCCATTCAATTATGTATGCCCTCAGTTCCAAATTTAATTTCATTTTTGCCCTCCAGTTCCTTTCAATTATGCTGCCCTCCATTTCCCCTTTCATTTAATGTCTGCCCTCCAGTTCCATTAAATTAATGTCTGCCCCCCCAGTTCCATTCAATTCGGTCCCCCCCCCCCAGTTCCATTAAATTATGTTTTGGCTGCCGCCGCTTATCACCTGGCCCCGGGCCCGCTTGCTCACCTGCGCCGCCGCCCGGTTTTGGCTAACCTGCGCCGCCGCCGTCTCCCTAAACCTGCGCCGCCGCCGCTCTCCCCCCCTTTGCGCCCCCCGCCGCTTGCCTCCCCTGCGCCGCCCCCGCCCCTGCTCCCCTGCCCCGCCCCCGCTTTGCTAAACCTGCGCCGCCGCCGCTCTGTCACCTGCCCCGCCGCCGCTCGGGCTCACCTGCGCCCCCGCTCCCGCAACCTCCCCAACGACCCCTGCCCAGCTGCCCACTGCGCTTTTCGCATCCGCTTTCAGGAGCAAAGCGCAGCTTTTTACGTCCCCCCGGGTTTTGGAGGGCTTTTGGAAAAGTCCCAAAAAAGGGGAAATCCCTTATCTCCTATGGGTTTTTAATTGCGAAAAACGCAATAAAAATTGACAGTCAATTTTTTAAAAGGGAAATGAAAAAAAAGGCGCATGCAGAAGAGCTCTCAAAAGCGAATCCCCAAATCCCCCGTGGGAACAGCGATGCGCTTTTGCCATTAAAACTCAATGTTAATCACACTGCCCAATTGTTAGATCCTTTTTTGCGGATCCTTTAAAAACGGACCCAAAAAAAAGCCGTGTGAACAAGCCCTTTAAGGGTTTGTGTGTTATCTGATCTTTCAGAAAAAAAGACAGTAATTACTCACAGTTTACATGAGCTCAGAAGGGTTCTCTGGACCCCAAAAGGAAAGGGAATTTATTTAAACTAGACTAAAAAAGAGAAGTCTGAATACAACTGAGCTATATGCTAATTACAGACAACTTGCCCAAGGAAGTGACAGAGCAAAGCAGCATTATTTAATTCATGCATCCTATGAAACTTTGAGATCAGACAACCCCTTTAATATCCTTGTGCATTTCACCTCCGGCTGCAGTTCACCCAGTGAACTACACCAGGTATTTTCAAATCTGTGGTTCAGAAGAAAAGGAATGAACATGTTTATTCTTTTGAGCGGATCCTTATCGGATTCTGCACCAGGAGGAGTGACACGGATATCGGAATCAGAGGTGAATACCGCCTCTGTTAAAGGGGTTGTCTCCCTACAAAGATTAGCTTTCAACATGTAGGGAACAGTAAATGAAGATTTTTTTTCCAAATATATTGCTTTGTTTATTTTTCTTTATTGAGGAGATAAATGTTTTCTGAGTGCACTCAGGTCTCTCTAAGTTACCGACCTGCGCTGCCCTGTTCTCTCCTGCTGCTTGTCTTATCTGATAGCAGGAATGATATCACACTGATCGGCACACAGCTGTTTACTTTAGCTCTGAAGCTTCTCTGGACTTTAGATAAACATCTCCTGCTCTCATGTCAGTAATTAGCAGACCTTTGAACACAGAACTGATATGCTAATCACCCACGGCCTGACCAGGAAGAGACTAGATGCATGAATGAAGGCTGCTTCTGGCTCTGCGAAACATTGTGGTGAGACAACCCATTTAAAGGAGTTTTCTCACCACAATCTTTTACTGAGTTTTAGCAGTTTTGCACTCTGTCTCCTCATGCTGAAAGTGGTTCTACAGCAGTGTTTAGCATATATTAACCTCAAGAGGTTATTCTGACAGAGCAGGAGATTTTACAAGATTAGAGATAACTCCATGCTTTTCAGTCCTCACAGCACTTGTACCTTTTGTTTACCGCAGCTAATCTTGCTCAATCCTGTCAGTCTATCTAGATAACAGACATCCTTCTGGTGTGCAGGTTACCATAAATACCTGTGTGCACTCAGAGCTGCTAAAATGTCTCTATCGCATGACTAAAGTCAAATCTATTGACCAATGTATTTAGAAAATGGGTTCATGTAACTGAAGCTTTATGTTGGAATCTAATCTTTGTAGTAAGAAAACCCTTTTAAGTAAAAATCCTCAGCAGAAATCCAAGGTCTTGCCTCAATTTTCTGGCAAGGACCACACATAGGATTTTTCTGATAGGAAGAGTCCAACGTGTGATCCCAGCCCCATAATTTCCCTGTATTTAAAAACAAAAAAAATCCCTCAAGTCTCTTTCTGACCTTTTGGGGGCTCAATATGTAAAATAAAAGGATATAGAATTTTATGAAAAACACAGCCCAAACTGCATATTTTATAATCTTATATCCTCTATATATAAACGTCTGAGATGGAAAAGTGACCCAATCACAAAACTTATTTTACTCCCACTTTTGCTGTTAGAAATAAGCAAATAAGAAAAATGTGAAACGGATTTCTTCTTTTTTTTTTAATTTTTATTTTTTTACTATTTTTCCTCATATTATTTTACTTAAAAAAAATCTAATGTAAAAATGGGATAAAAATAAAACCTAGTGTATCAAGGAAAAAGGGAGAAAAAAATTTGTAGAGTAACCAAGCATGAAGAAGTGTTAGGCTATGTTCACACGGCTTAAATTGGGACGTATTTCGCGCCGTACTGAGCTCAAAACGGGGCGAGATACGTCCCAGTCATTACGGTAATCCACAGTTCTCATAGAGAACTATGGATTACACCTCCTCTACGCCGCGGGGGGGAGATAAGTGACATGTCAATTACTAGCGGCGAATACGTGCCGCTAGCAATGATAGTCTATGGGGCCGGCGGGCTGCAGCCCCCCCCCCCTCCCGGCGTGGGCTCCCGAAGTCCCGGGGTAATTACGCCCCGCAATTACGCCGTGGGGGAGGGGAGCGGGGGGCCGGCACATCGCCGGCCCATAGACAATCATTGCATAGCGGCCGTAGCGCCGCTAGAAAGTGACATGTGAATTATCTCCCCCCTCGGCGTATTGCCCAGCAGGGAGAGGAGTACGTAATCCTAGTTCTCTATGAGAACTGTTTTTGGATTACCGTAATGAATGGGCCGTTTTCAGCCTGTAATTTGCGCACTTCGGCGCGGAATTACGGACCGAAATACGGCCCATTTTAAGCCGTGTGAACATGGCCTAAGGCCTCGTTCACACGGCTTATTTCAGAATGTATTTACAGCGGATTTCCGATCGGAAATACGTTCCGAAATCAGTTCCAAATCAGTCGGAAATAAGTGTCGCTAAAGTGGGGCCCACGTATTTCGTGACGGATTTACAATCCCCATTCATTATATGGGGTGAATCCGTCCCCGAAATCTAGCACAATTGGGACGGGTTTAATTGTTTTTCCAGCCGTATTGCAGCGGCAATACGGCACGGAAATACTTGTCGTTGAACGACGAAAACTATTTCCCATTGAAACCAAATTTTTTAAAGGGCCTGCACCTTATTTGTAAATGATTTCTGAACGGATTTACGATCGGAAATCCGACCATAAATACGTTCGGAAATAAGCATGTGTGAAACATAGCCTTAGAGAACTGTGGGGGGGCCTGGTCAGGACTAGTTCCACCCTGTATCACCTTTTAAAAATCTGTGGCCAGCTGCTATGTCACCGAGCCCCGACGGCTCATGCTAACGTGCATGCAGCATTGCAGTGCGGACAATAACACCCCCATGCTTGTACTCAGCTGGCCCAGGGGGGTTGTATTTCCCTGGGGGTGGTTTGAAGTGAGTCCCCAGACATATTAGACAGCGGACTGTCCCCCGATGAAACATCCATAAACATGCCCTTGGCGGATCAGGTGAATCTATACCAGGCATCCTCAAACTGTGGCCCTCCAAACTGTTGGAAAAATACAACTCCCATCATCCCTACTGTTATAGATTTTATAAATGGATGATGGGAGTTGAAGTTTCCACAAGCTGGAGGGCCGCCAGTTTGAGGATGCCTGCTCTATACCTTATAGCAAGTGTCAGTGAGCATTCTGTGAGAGTCACTGTAGCTAATCCTACTATTCTTCAGTCTATGGCTGCTGTTGGCGTTTACATGCACGTCCATGAGTATATATTGTATGCGCAGTATGTATATATACCATGTACTGTAAGGAAACGGATCTTCCTCCTCCACAGCCCTGTCCCTGTTATGGGTTGAAGATGTGGGGGGAGGGTGACACATTGGGCATGCCTGATCTTTGTCCCCACAGGAGATTAGCTGCCACCAGAGCAGGTGAAAAGACAGGGCTGAGTAGTCATGTGCACGGAGGAATAGCCTGGCTGTCGTAAGGTATGTGTGCATCGTAAGGGGTTTTTCCACCATAGACTTTGACGGCCTATTGCTGGGCTATGTCATCAAAGTCTGATTGGTGCGGGTCGCACTTATGGGAGCTGCACCAGTCTTGGGAATGGGTGACAGAGCAGACTGGAGAGTCTCTCATTTGCACACAGCTCTCCATTCTGTACTATGGAGTTCCAAGCAGAGCTGAACACATCGCTCGCCTGTACTCGGAACTCCATAGAAACAGAATGGAGAGCGTGGCTGACTTTCCAGTCTGCTCTGTAACTTTCGGGAGCTCGTTCCAAGACAGGTGCACGTCTCAGAGTTTGATGGCTTATACTAGCAATCCACCAAAATACTGGCAACTTTTTTTATCTTCTTGACTTTGTTTCTTTGTGTTGGTCCTGATGACTTGCAACATCTTTGACTTGTCTGAGGTTCCTGTGATGTAATGTATGGTCTGTGCATCCATGACTTGGGGTGGGGTTGTGGTTGTCCAGTATATTGGTGGGTGCTGTTTTGATGGCCATATATAAGTTGCATTCCCCTCCCTGTTCTTGATCAGTGCTCCCCTCCACCCAAATAACTATAACAGGGTACCTAAGTGCCCAGTGGTTAATGGGTTGCGCTGCCCCCCATGGTTGTAGTAGATCAGCCATTTTCTGTTGAAACGACCCCCTTTCTGTGCGCGTGGGAATGTGGGAAGTTCTGCTTTTCGTTTTCATGATTATTTTGTTTGTGTTTTTCTGGGAAATTTCCAATTAGTAAACCAGTTTGTGTATAATCAGTGTTCTTAAGAATCAAGACCTAGAGCCTTAGGCCCACCGGCCGCCCCCTCCCTGCTGGGGCTTCAGCCAAAAAAACCCCCATGGTTTGGGGCTCTGTGTAAATTACCTGTGGACCCTTCCTACTGGTGATGCAGTTATTTCAGTTTATAATCCTTTCTGCCACAAGCCGTTCTTTCCATTGTCTGAAGCCCTCTTCTGAGGGGGAGCCGCAAACCCGCTGTATTGGGAAGAGGTGACCATGTGATTACAGGAAGCCTGTGTTATTATAAGCCGTGATGTCTCTCGTGGCAAAAACCTTACATTCTCTTTACGGACTTTCCTCTTGCCCTCCCGACCAACTCTGCTTTTGGAGGTGGATTTTATGGGGGAGTTTTACTTTAATAAATGGGTACGGATGTGGCTCGGCTTATAGGGGAAAGTGTTCTAAAGTGAGCACGTCGGGGGACAGGTTGTGGTAATTGGGGGAAGTAAAGCCGGAACCAAGTTGTCTGCAGAGACCTTATGGCGTGTACGCGACCAAAAAAAACAAGTGTTTTGCCCCAAGGTATTATACATCACCGGCACTTTATTGGGTTACACCAGCTGAAACGGGTTGGGCCCCCCCTTTTGCCTTCAAACTGTCAATTTTCGTGGATAGATTCCCCCAAAGGGGTTTTCAACATGCTCAATTGGTACCAAGGGGCCCCAAAAAAATGCCCAAAAAATTTCCCCCCACCATGACACCCCCACCCCCCAGCCCGAAACCCTTGATACAAAAGGGAGGATGGATCCATGCTTTCTGTTGCTGAAGCCAAATTTGACCCTACCATCCCCAAAAGTCGCGCGTGCTCTCTGGGAAAAGGGCAAAAAGAAAACAAGCTTGGGGGAAAGGGGCCCCGGTGCCACCATTGGAAAAAGCTCCTTTTAAAACCCATACCCCATTAAACAGCCCCGACTTGATAGGGGTTTTAAACTACAATTAGGGGACTTGGCTTAAAACCCTCATCATGTTTTGAGCTGTTTAAAAGGGGCTGGTTGAATGAAAGGGATGTGTTCCAAGGTGGCAACCCCCCAAACCTATATTTGCTACAGGTTTGCACCTAAAGTTGCTAGCACCCTTCCCCCACTGTGCAGCTCTGGGAAGAGCGTGAGAAAAACCCAAACACTATGGGTGGCAGAGATGATCTTAGAAAAATAGTTGGATTTAGCCAGTGAAAAGACATGTCTCTTCCAGCAATCACCGGATGGAGTGTGGAGCCTGGGCAGGTAGAAGGGGTTTTGCCATCTGACAAAAAACCCCTTTTGAACCATATAGCTCGCTACAAGTGACCTTAGGGAAAGGAGGTGGCCCAAACTTGCCAGCTCTCCCCCATTTGTAAGGGGGTTTTAAATAATTGAGCACCCCTTTTGGCTTTATTCAGAACCCTGAAATGTGTGGAGAACTGCACAAGCTCGGCTGTTTTGAAGTCATTATAGAGAGCAAGATCCCGGCCGGAAGGGATTTTTGCATAGGGCGGGTTTACTGTGGAAATTTTCTGTAGTAAATCTGCCCTAAAAATCTTTTCCGGAACGTGTAGCTTTTGGTGCTGTTTTATCCCTTCATTCAATGGAGTAAAATTTGCAGAACACCCTGATCGAAATTGTCTTAAAAAAATTTGGCACCAAGGTCAATTTTTTGCGCAAAAAATGTTTTCCCGTGTTGGAAGGGAATTGAAAAATCCCACCCATGTAGCTGGTTTGATCTGCTAGGGATTTCCATGTGAAATTGTATCATGTCCTGTGTGCATCACCCTGGGGGGAAAAGGTTGCAGAGGCCCTCAACCCCATGGAGCTCTTGGCAAGGCTGGCTTTTTTCACAGGAAAAACAGCGCTATATGCTCCGCTTATCTTTGCATTTTGTGAAATGTGCCTCTGGGGCTCCGAATGGCCCAATGGTAACGGGCCCTTTAAACCTGTGATAACTTGGAATTTGTAGTTTTTTTAAAAAATTTCAAGAGAAGTGTGTGTTGTATATGTGTGTGTGTGTGTGTTATGTATATTGTGTGTGTGTGTGTATGTTTTGGTGTGTGTGTTGTTTATTGTGGGTGATGTTGTGTGTGTTGTGGTGGTGTGTATGTTGTAGTTTTGTATTATTTACTTTATAATTATTTTTTATATTTATTTTATATATATTATATTTAAAAAATTTTTATATATTGTTGGGAGATAAACAATGTATCGGTGGAAGGATTTTTTTTTTTTCCGGGGAAATTTAGGAAAGTTTTCAATCGGATTTTCTGGGGTTTTTTTTTAGAACCTCTTAAAATCTGATGGGAACTTTTACATAGATGCCGAAAGAATGAAAAAAAAAACCCCGTGTTTGGCAAAAAGCTGCCCCAATACCATTTTTTTGGACTTGGGTTCCCATTGGTTTTTTTTCTATGCGGGGTAGATTGGCTTAGTTTGTAGCTTTTCTTGGTGGATTATGTGTAAAACACATCCAATAAAAGCCCGCGTCAATCAATCCAACATGTATTACCATGCAGCTGTGTTTTTGGATGCGCGGGTCGCACCCTATAGTTTATATTGGGTCTGCGGTCTGCGGGCCAAAGTTGACATGTAGTTCTTGAAACGGATCCGAAAATCGCATGAGACGTTTTTGATCACCGTGTGTTTCTATTAAAAGCAATGTTGATCACACTGCATTTGATACGTGCCTGGGTCCGTTTTTGGGTCGACAGACGGATCAATAGGTTGTAATTACATATGTTACCGGACAGAAAGTGCTAAAAACATCCCCCCACAAAGTGGTTTGTGATTTTGTTCCCGGCCTTTTGGGAAAATTTCCGGTTTGGTAAGGGTGTGCTGCAAATTTCTGGAGTGTTTTTAAAGGACTCTGCGACTTCATCTGCCTGCGATCGCTGATCTCACTAAACCTGACGTGCATTCTTTGTTCTTGTTTTTCTACTTCGAAAAGGATTGTGCCCGAGACACGGTGTAAAGGAATTTACGTTGTGCTGAATCAGTTTCTTCATTTTAGTTTCAGAAACACTCAATCCAGTTTGTGACTTGTAATGTAAAAAAAAAAGGTCAGAGATGTCTTGCGGCAGGTTTGGTGGGTTTTAATGACCGTGTCAGTACGCAGTTTGCATTACTTGGAAATTATCCCCTAACCTGTGATTTAAGGCTGATAAAAAACAGGGGGTGGGGTGCGCAGTGGGGGGGGGGGCTTTTTCAGCGGTGGGGGTGCAGCAGTGGGCGGTGGGGGGCAGCGGTGGGGGGGGTGCAGAGGGGCGGGTGGGGCGTGCAGCGGTGGGCCCGGGGGGGCGTTTCAGCGGTGGGCCGGTGGGGGTTTCAGCGGTGGGCCGGGGGGGGGGGGTGCAGCGGTGGGCCGGTGGGGGTGGGCCTTTGGGGGGGGCTGCAGGGGGGCCGGGGGGCGGGCTGCAGCAGTTTTTTTTTTTTTTTGGGGGGGGCCCGGGGCGTGCACAGTCGGGGGCGGGGGTGCAGCTCGGGCGGCGGGGCGTGCAGCAGTCGGGCGTGCAGCGTCGCGGGGCGGCGGGGCGGTGCAGCAGTGGGGCGGGGGGGGGGGCGGTGCAGCAGTCGGGGGGGGGGGGCGGTGCAGCAGGCGGCCGGCGGGGGTGCGGCACATACCTAGACTGGGTGCACACCCCTTTTTTGTTTTGTTAGAGGTATCCCCTTGGTGGCCAGAAATCATAGACATAAAAGGGGAACTGTACTAGGTTATGCCCCCCCTTGCTGAGGGCAGCCAAGCTAGTTAGACCTGCTGTTTTCCCGCGCTGGTCCCCTTATTTGTAAGATGCTGGAGTTTTAGGAAATTTTCCCCCTAAAGTTTTCATGAGCAGGGGTTGCTCCCCCCACCCAAAAGGGTAGTTGAGGTGGGCAGGGCTAGCCTTGGTGGGTGGGGGTTTTAAAAAAATGATTCTTTTAATGACTCTTGGAATGATCTTTGGCTGAAACTGCAGATTTGGCTTTAAACACGAAAACCCCAGAATCTTACAAAATAAGGGAACAGCGTGGAAACGCAGGTCTGACATTGTTGTTTTTTCCTAGAAAGGGGGGGCATAATCTATGTGAAGGTTTTTTTATTTTAACCGTTAGCCTTTTTGGGGACTGTGTCCGCTTATGTGCTGGTGGTATAGCTTTTTTACCAAGGTGGTCTACTGCAGGACACAAAAACATATCCACCAGATAAAAGAGCAAATCTGCTCCAAATAGGATGCCGTTTGCTTTGTTCTGTCTATGGTGTATTTCCGGGATTTTGCAGCTAGTCTTTCCCCTGTATGTGGTTGTTCACGACGTCGCAGTCCCCAGTACAGTTGTACATGTACAATACCATAGGGGGCGACAGGTAAAGGAATGGTCGCATAAGGTGAGGGTTTTTCCATGATGCAGCTGAAACTTTCCAAACCCCAGTTGCGTGGGCTTCAAATTAACTTCAGCTTCAAGAGATGAGTTTTTTTAAGGATGCAGTTTCTGTATCAGTGCGTATCCAGCAAGGCAGCTGCTAAGGCTGATATCCTCTCAAAGACCATCATTTAAAAGGGCCTTAGGGGCCCCCAGCATAAAAGCCCCCGGTTAGTAGAGATTAAAGGGGTTTTCTCACTCAAGGATTTTTTTTTTGTTAAGATCTTGCAAAAAACAAATCACTTTGCAATTATATCCCTTAACGTGTTTACCTATTCCTTGATTCCCTTTTGTAGGGCTGCATCGTCCTAGGTCGTATGCTACAGCCTGTTTTATCTATCCGAAAGGTGCCAGAACCCCGGTTGTATAGTACAGCCCGTTCTACCAGCTAGTTAAAACCCGTAAACACGCCCCGAATTCAAAAGAAACCAAGAAAAAGGACTGGGTGGATGATCAGTGTAGTGAACAACCCCCTTTTTTTTTTGTGGGCTGCTATTCATTTGATGGGGTTTCTAGCAAGCACAATTTCATGTGGAGGTTCTTCTGTTTCATTTGTTTTAGAAAGGGTCTTGGTGTGTGGATCATTGTAGGGG